>BGPT01002036.1:58916-111681 GCA_003297045.1 Symbiodinium sp. clade C Y103 | reverse complement strand
GAGAGGCTAAATGGATAAGTTGGAGGCTCAACTTAAACACTTAGCTACAGGCTTAGCAAGTGGATAGCAAAGATGCTATCCCTTAGCCTATGTAGGCTACTAAGTGCTTAGCAAACCATAGCAAACACCGAGAACATTCAAGTAAGCAACATTAGGCAACTCTCAACACTTCACGCTTAGAAAAGAAAGTGTTGGTTGATCTGTCAACTTTGTGAGTTGCAACTCATGTCCTGGCTTGGATTTCCGCCGTTCAGTGACCCGTTGTATCCCGGCATTTCTCGTGGATGATTCACTGGGTCTCTGGCTTGGGGGACCAGTTAGAAGGCTGATCCTGCAATGATTGGAAGTGCCAACAGCAGGGTCATGTAGCTGTTACAACATGGGTCAGGCTATGCAAATGTTACAAGACTGTTCCTTTAACAGCCAAGGCAAAGAGCTTAAAGCCAGAACCATCCCTTGCCTTGGAGCAGTCGAAGAAGTTATCAGCCTCTGATGGCTCTGGAATGTCCAATTCATCATCCTTGCAGCCGATGCCTCAGGTCTTAGACGGTCTTCACTTTCACACCGAAACCAAGCAGGAACGGCAAGCAGCTGGGTGTCCTGGCCAACCGTTTTGCAGCAAGCCACTTTCTGTTCCTCTGCCCAGGCAAATTGCCAGTTATCCACCTCCACCTGGGTGCAGAGCGGCATCCCATGTGACTCCAAGTGAGCAGTGTTCAAAAAACGAAATGTCGTCCCCATCTTTAGTGGTTGAGAATGGTTGAGAACGGGATTCTGAATGATTCCCAGGTCACGCATTCTCATGAGTTCTAATATAATATATATATATATTACATACATATAATATGCACTTATTCTTCTACAAATATAGATAATATTTATTTATCTATTGGGTAACTGGGTAGTATACCACCCGGAATGGTTCACTACTCAAGTGCGGGTCAAGTCACGGTGCAATCGAATTCTGCATAGCCACCTGCGGTCGGGACGTAGGCCCTGCCTTCACTTTGTGTAGCTGGATAAACTATGAAACGAATCTGGATGAATTAAAACCAAAGCAACTTTGACACAGCTAACTACTGAGCAACTAAGTGTTGTCCCTTAAATTGTGCTCCTGTACGCATCTGTACGCAACATATCTACATATCTCGCATCTTCCATTTTTTGTTGCCAGTAACAGCCACGCCACCCAAGCCACCAAGCCTTGCTCCTGCTCTCTGGGCTTTTCGAGCGGCTCCCCACCCTTTCCTGGAGCGGTAAATATTTCCAATGGATAGATATGATAGATGTAAACTGCTCTGGTTTGTACACTCTCAAGGAGTCAAAATCCCCTCCTGACATCTGCGAACCCCTGGAGAACTTCACTGAGTCGTCTTCCACCTGCAAGGACAAAGTATATTGTATAAGTCTTCAAAGTACGGAGATCTACGCAAAGGACAAAGTGAGAATGATTCACTTCACTTCAGCTAGCTCACCCGCGGGAAAAAGAAGCACTCCATGCCCAAACTGCTTCGAAACAAGGGCCTCCCCGCAACCAATCACCTTGTGAATACAGCACCTTGGACTTGACTGGCATTCAATCAGAGCTCAGAAAAGTCTATATATAAACATTCGCAGTCTTAGAATGCAAATCATGATCAGAAGCGTTCCTGCCACAACACACAGCAACCCCTCTGTATATATATATATAATATATATATATATACAAGCACAGAAGGTGCCAGTTGACTTCACACTCAAAAAGCGACACGTACGTTGACCTGTACGTTGACCGTCATGATGACCTGCCAATTTTCCTCCGCAGTCGCTTTAGATGGGCCCTGCCACACCCTTTCCAAGATAACCTGACCTTGGACGGGAATGATGGGCGGAGCATTTCCGATTTGGGTTGGCTCTTGGCTAATCTTGCCTCGAAGGAGCCAACGACTCTGCCACTCTGACTCTGGCAACAGTGGGAGACTTGTTTTTCATCGTTTTTGCATATTTTTGCCAGTCTATGTAGGTAATCATGACAATGAGATTAGTACATGACTCATCACCAGAAACTTGATCGATAACCTGAGGTATTGTCGTAGACTCCAGCTGTTCTGCGCCTTTGGTAGGGACTATAATTCCCAAAATTGTGGCATGACTTCCTTTGGAAGCATGCTCACAGTTGGGCCAAAAAGAACGAGCAGCCTTTACACTGGAGCATCCTCGAGCTGCAAAAAACTGCTGCAATTAGAAAAGCTGTTTCAGAAGAGTAGGCACATTGTTTCATGCTGTCATAGCCGTGAGAGACACCAAGATTTGATAGCTGGCATGAAAAGTTGCTTGTAACAATTATGTCACCTTTCACCTTTGTCAAATGTTGATGTTTGCATCAAACTCCTGGCTCAACTACTCTATACCTGGGGAACCAAATCCCCCGTTCAACGTGATCAGCCTTTAGGT
Source organism: Symbiodinium sp. clade C Y103 (assembly GCA_003297045.1). Classification (NCBI taxonomy): domain Eukaryota; class Dinophyceae; order Suessiales; family Symbiodiniaceae; genus Cladocopium; species Cladocopium sp. clade C. The sequence goes on along the minus strand of BGPT01002036.1, from coordinate 109,248 downwards.
TCAGGTTGTCTCGACGTCACTCAGGACGTTTGAGTGCACCGAGAAAACCTGACAGCTAAGCCCGCAAAACTGATTCCAGTTGCACGAATTACTGCTGAGTTTGCCAAGAGTTCGGGCACAAGGACTGGACTTTGGCAACAATGACTTCCATCGGACTTCCAGCGCGTTCTCAAGTCGCGATGGACTTCGCAATGGCGAAAGCGCCAGGTTTCTGAACACTTCACCTTTCAAAGATCTGCCCTGTGTCATCATTCAAGTTATGAGGAAAGCTCACGCATATATATGGCATAGATCTGGAAGATTCTGGAAGGATTTTGTCACTTATTATCTTATGTCATCTTATACTATCTCATATTATATTCTACTGTATTATCTTATATTCACTCATATTTCACTTATATTCACTTGTCAATACTTACCAGCCCCGGCAAGCCGGGGCGGGAGTCCGGTCATACATCAGTGGATATTCAGTGTTTGAATGGGTGAGCTGAAAAGCTACCCATTGACATTTGTGCGTAACTCGAAAGTTTGCCGACTAAGCTTCTTCCGATCACATACGAAGACATATCATGCTTCCTCCACACATTCCACAGACTCAACAGGTAGTGACATGGTCTCATTCAATTCAATGAGCTCAACATGCTAAATGATGACACAGCTTGATTCAAGTGGCTGCTTCCAGCCACATCACAAAGTTGACAGAAACTCCTTCGATTCTAGACTAAAGCAACTCATTCCATGGCTGTCTTGGAACTCCTTTGGGTGGGGAAACCACCATGAAAACTCAGCGGTCAAAGCCAATTTTCTCCCGTAATTTCGCAAAGTTCATGTCCAGCAGCTGCTTCATCAAAAGCAGGAACCTTGCTCCGCAGCAAACGGAACACAGATACCCGGACAGGACGATGTGATACGACACGAATGGTGCAGTTATTGCCATGCGCCCGTCATCTCATCTTCCAAGGAGCTCAGGAAAGTCCGCTTCATCAGTGTTGCCACGTCCATTCTGGACCTTTTTCCTGTCAGTTTTGTGCTTCAAGAATGTCCAGAACGTTTATCCTTTCATGAGAGCGGAAGACAAGTCCAGCCTGGTCTGGATGTCAAAAATGCGCTTCAGCTGGTGGGTGAGGTTATCACCCAAAGGTGTGATCCTGGGCCACAATTTGAGAGTCTGCTGTTGTGTTCTCATTTTCTTACTTTCTCCACGAAACGGCCATAATAGATGGAGAGTATACCATGGTACAGTTGCACCATGTTACACCGGATTTTCAGCCAAACCCATATCCATACATGGTTCTTTATGGTTAGTTGTATATCCCATTAAGTTCAAAAATCATATTAAATCCCGATTAAATTGCATTCAATCCGTTTTTGTTGATGATTAGTTCCCCATTTTTGTGAGAAACAAAACCTCTCCATTCGACCTGCCACTGCCATCCAGCTGCCCATGGATCATGCTGCGGCAGGATTCAAAGGTTACAACCTGCGCCAACATCCGCAGGCTGATGTTGGAACCAGTCACATCTGTCGGTATGGGTGTCCGAAAATGGGCTTTACCCCCTGAAAATTGGCCATTCATGGCCATTCTAATGGAATATGAAAATATGGGAAAATGCTGATGATAAACCTTCGAATTTGGAGGTACCCTATTGAAGACCCATATTCACACACCAATCTTTGTAGATACAGTTCATCAAGACACTGGTGCCACAAGGCTTTCAAGTGCTTGCATGTACTTGCTGCATCTATGACTTGAGGGTTTGTGCTGTAGTCTCGGGGTTCGTTTCCTTTCCACATATGGGGGTTTCCATAAATGGAGATACCCCAAAAATGGATGGTTTATAATAGGGAAAACCCTTATAAAATGGATGATTTAGGGGTACCCCCATTTATGGAAACCCTCACATATTCACAGGAATTCTTCACCGCATTGCTGAGCTCAGCCACGCCATAACCTTCGTCCATTTCCAAGAAAAGCTCCCGGAAGTCTTGCACTTCTGAGCTGCTAAAACCTCTGGAAGTTGCACTGAAACCAAGGCTCATCAAGTGCAAATGAGGCTGCACAATTGCATCTGCATTATCTACCCTTTGCATCTCTTTGCTACTCGCCGCCTGTGTTCTTGATACAGGTAGCCTCTGTTTGAGCCCGTTCTTTGTCCTTGCAGAACAGAATGATGCGAAAAGTCTGAGGACCGGCAGCCAACTGAACACATTGGACGCTCACAGTCGTTCAATGGCAATGGTGCTTTTCATATGCTCGACTTTGCCACAACGTTCTTCTACATCTCCGTGCGAACGCATCTCATTTCATCGTGAGAATTCGTGAGCTCTCCTGAAAGTCCAAGATCAGGCGCATGAGCTTCAAGAAATCTTTGAAACGGAGGCAGCCCTTGAACTCCTGGCAAGCCTCCAAATCCAATGGCCAAAAGTCAACAAAGCAGCAAGTCAAATCTAATCCTCAGCAAAACTCGCCATGGCCACAGCACTTTTTTCCAAAATGGTCAGAAACTCAGGCTGCAGAAACTGGAAACAGAGCCACTATGAGCCATGTTTCATATTTTTTTCATATTTTTCTGTATTCATCCGAGCTCATCCGAGCTCCAATTCGTCCATTTTAGGTCGCTATGATCACTTTAGATGTGGTCGCCACAGTTGTTCCTGCCTGCATCATATCTTGGAGCTGCGGTCGCAAGGACTTTTCTCGCGCCAGCGAGGGGCAAACCGTCTCCACCAAGCGAACCAAGTCCTGGAGTCCAAGGAATCACTGGACTCCATGGAATGCTATTGGAATATATCGGAATTGATTGAATGCGAACTCTAGCTGCAAAATGAATTGAAGAGACTTTCAATGCATGGAATGGTTGCAGTATGTCGTTTCTTCATGTTTCTTCATTAAAATGAGTGCATTGAGATGTATTCAATTGTATTCAGATACAAATCAAGACACCATCGCCTGCCCCAGTGAAGCGACACACGACCCATGCATTCAACAGGACCAATAACAGTGCCCTCTGCTTACAAAATGTCCGCTGCCGTAAGTTCCCTTCCTACACAGCAAAGAGATGGCTCCTTGTTGGCTATCTTTCCAACCTTCCTTGAGTCGTATCCTGAGTTTGATTCGTTGCTGCTACCTTCTGATTATGACGGAGGTGCACCAGAAGTACGTCATATTTCGGTAAGCGAACATCTACGTAGAGTTAAGTGGTTCTGCAAAGTTGCACTCAACAGGTCTTCATCTATTCAAGAGATTTCAAGAGTCTGTCGAACATCACCTGCAACTCCTTCAGTTCTTCAGTACTGAAGCCGCCGTTCTGCCGGTAGATCTCTCGCATCTCCTCAAAACTGCAAAATCTCATGCAGAATGGTCATGCTGGTCATGCTTTGTGCACATGCTTTGCACATAGAAGCAGCATATCAGGCGTTGTCGTGCCATGTTCAAGCAAACTTTCAGGCACACAGGTATGGAATCGCTGGTTCTTACTTCAGGTTGGCTATATTTGACCTCTGAGAGCGAAACAACTATAGCAAAATCATGCTTTGGCAATACGTGGTGAAAACGAACATCTCTAGGGCCTGCGAAAGGTTGCTACAGGCACGAGTGAAGGCCTCCTCAGTAATGTGTATGTCTGCCTGGGCGCAGGTGAAGGCCCAGCATGGAGCCGTTTGTGAAGCAGTCATGATGTGTACTGTCATTGGCTGAAAACATGGATTGTTTTCCCAGTCGGAGGGAATGGTCATATCCATTCATGGGGGTTTATAGATCCATAATATCCCATCACAAGGATTTCCCATTTGATGGACCATGGTAGAAACGTGTAAAACTTTCTCATCGCATTGAACATGTTTGTGTAAATGAAAACGCCTGCGAGGCAGGGAGTCACAAACTGCCAGCCTCATCAACGCTCTCGTCAAACACCAGGTGGTGCCTCAAAGGCTCTGCGGCTTGTTGAATCAGAGTAGGGACCATAGAAGTACAATTTTCAATACATATTAGATCTATAGATACCATCCCAGTAGCCAGTCGTTGCTGGGAAGTACTCTTACTTTTCATGCCGATCTCAAGAGCCTCGTTCGACCTGAGACCTGCAGGAAAGATTTCCATCTGCAAACATGTGGCTCTGAGAAAATATGAGAAAATGGTCTTATCGGTCTTCACAACGCAGACATATTCACATATTCATACGCAATTTCTACGTATACAATAATATACGCATATCATCGTATATCATATGTTTACACTATTAGAGCTCACTCCCTATACTTATGTAGGAAACAATCATGCCAAACAACCATTTGCAGCTGGCTTATCTCATCTCCATAACAGCCACAGCCGTTTCGCGGCGACGCGCGGTCTCCGCACCTCTGCAACTGGGAGCCCATTTTCCGTGCGATCTCCTCGGCGGTCGTGACGCTGATGCTCTCAGCCTGCGCTGCAACATCCCCGGCATCTGGCCAGAGGTCATGGGGCCTTAATTGGAAGTTAATTCCATGGTATTCCTATGATGGATTCTGGCAATCCAAAGATATCCAAATCTATAAAGGGTAGTAAAACCTATAATAATCCACAATATAAATGGTAGTATAACATATAGTATAGCCATATATAGCCCCATAATCAACTAATAGGCACATCTGAGGGTGTGCGACTGAGGTATCCTGACATGCCAAACATAAATACCGGGGTAAAGGAGATGGAGAAAGCGAATGATGGCCTTGGCGTTCTCCCTGAAGGCCTGTCTGTAGATATTGGATTCCTTGGATCTGCAACTGCCAAGAAATGGGAGGCAGCCATGCAGCCAGACATGGAATCTCGTGGTATGAGCACTTAGTACCTGACATGGCCAAATTTCCTACCTCAGGAATCCTCAGGAATCATTGCGGTGACGAGAAGTGTTGACCACAGACCGCAAAATGTAGCCTAGCTGCACGTTCTTCCAGCATGCGAATCATTTTTCGGAACTCTGAAATGCTCAGGGTACCTGAAGTTCACTGACAGTCTCAAAGCGGCTTGAAAACTTTCAGATCGTTCAAAATCCCTTGATAAAGATTGACAAGTATGACTGCCCGAGTGCAATTGCAGTAAAACGACTAGCTCTATGATTAAACCATCACTAAACTACAGCATACCACAAAAACAAAACGGAAACGGACAACGGGCCTGTGTCATCCACGTCCACTCTGCCAATGACGCTCTGCACAACCTGGCTGCTTGATGGGTGGCACCGAAGATTGGCACGTCAGCGATGGTTTAAACCAACTTGGGAGATCTGATGAGTTCCAGTGGCATCAAACATGGCGTGCTGGAACATCCAAAATTTTAATCTGATGATGTTCCACTAACACCTCCATTTAGTGCGGGGATTTCTCAGCTAGCCATGTTTCAATGTTTGATTTCCGGAAGGATCCTATTGCACTGTATCATGGATAGACTATATGTATATAATCCGAGGAAACCCAAACGTCAAGAATTTTTCAGTCATATGCCGTATTACGTAATGACATTATTTTCTCGTCGAATTTCCAACTTCGCATGTTTTTTCCCGTAATAACTGAAAAAAGAGGTCAACAGTGGATATGAGCTTGTTTCGTCTTGATTGAAAATAACTTGCATTTGATGGGAAAAAAACAATGTCAATTTGATTAAGACACATTCAACTCGACAATTCGCCAGAAAAATGCCAAACAATATTGATAAAAACCCAATAAAAACCCACAGGTTTTTTTCGACTTCAAGTGCGCTAACAGACCGTATTTGGGTTTGTCAGATCGGGCTTTCAATCGAACCAACAAGCCCATAATGACAGAAAAAAAAAAGTGGCAGCCCCGAACGATAGAACAAAAGTTGGCGTTTGGGTTCCTAGGATTGCATATTATATAATATATATATTATATATATATATATGTAAAAGTAAAAGAATATATGCAATGATTCACCGATTCACGAAGCTGAAATCATGCCATCTGGAGATGATTCCCCTCACCATCATTGGATTCCTATGGATGGCACAGTGTTTGCATCTTCGACTTTTGCACCTCGAAGGTGATCTTGAAGCCCAGGCTGCGCAAGGCTTTTGGGACTTCGATGCTTTCCATTTCTCCAGTTTCCTGCGTCCCAGCCACGCCATGGCTTCAGATATTTGAAATGTAATGCAGGAGAACGCAGGTGTAGTACATTGTTTTGAGGATGGCAGATTTTCTCTGTCTCAGAAATCTCCTTTGTTACATGAGATTTGATGGGATTTTGCTACTATTCCAGCAATGCTGAATGTTTGGCCTGATTGGTGCTATCTGACTCCGTTGCAACACACGCGCTCCACTGGCCCAACATCCAACTTGCGACCCTGCCTTATCGCGGTGCTCCTCAAAGATTTCGTGGAACTGTTCGCATTGCGCCATTGTAAAACCATCATACCTTTCTGCCAAGACTCACGCGCAGCTTTTGTTGCATCACATCTGCTAGTTCAGCCCAGTCATGAACTGGTGTCGATTTGGTTTTGTCTGAAAATCGGGTACAGCTTACTTCCAATGTGAATTCATTCTCCTCATTTTGTTTACTAGAATTGCCATTTTGTGGCTATCCCCCATTTTCGGACACAACCAAATACAGTATCTGTGGTTGGTTGTATCCCCAAAATCTCTCCATTGGATCCCTTATAAAATCCATTTTTGTTGATGGTTAGATCCCCAAATTCTCAGACACCACCGGCAAGTGCCAAATCCATGAGGAACCTCGCCTTCGGTAGACCGTCAGCACCTGCCAAACCTCAGGCACCAAACTGCGCGATCATATCATTACTGTGTCCGCTGACCTGTGTATGGATAAATATAGTATATACATATCCACGTAAGTTATGTCATATGATGTATTCATGTGTTGATGTATTCATGTATTGATCAATGTATTGATGTATTGGTAGAAGTATTGATGTCTTGATCGATATATTGTTGTATTGATCAATGTATTGATGTAGTGATGTATTGCGTGCACGCATGGATGGACGGACGGACGGATGGATGGATGGACGGATGGATATACGGATGTAGGAATGTAGGTAAATGTGTGTGTGCGTGTATCTAGAAAGAGAGAGAGAGAGAGGGAGAGACTTATTGTCAAGGAATATAATGCATTATATATATATATATACATACATCAACGAGAATTGAAAATCCACACGACGGTCACGTGCCTGACCAAGTTCAAGCTCTTGCTCCTCCTCCAAGCCAGCTCTGCGCTGAGCCTGCAAGGGCAGGAGTGGTCTGAATTTGCCCAAAAAAGGGTTGGTGGTTTTTCGTTTTAATTTGCAAGCTGATCGTAAAACCGCGATATTCTGAGGTCATGTATTTTCAGACAAACACTTTCTTTGAAGGAGAGCAATTGCTCTGTTGCTCTGCGCCCGTGGCAAAGGCCTCCAGGATAACGTGGACATCCCAGGGATCATATCCCAAACCTCAGCGACTGGCAGGTTTTCCGGTTTTCGCCAGCGCCATTCTCCAAAATGTCTGGATGGTTTTCCCAAAGATGCTATAGAAAGCCTCTGAGTTAAGGACCTTTTAGCAAGTCCGGCATCTCTGACTTGGAGATCAGCCCGTTCCCATCTGCATCCGCATCCGCCATGGCTTTCCTTAGAGGACCCTGATCATGGCTTGGGTGTTGATGGCACTGAAACGGTATATCATATCTAGTAAAGGGATGATCCCTGAAGTTAGGTAAAGGATCAGACCTTAGGTATATCATAGACAATATATGATCATATAGTACAATAGACAGGTAAAGCCTGCGCGATGCGGGTGGTGGAAATGTCCAGCAAGAAATGTTATCCAAGAGGAGTGAAGGACAAGTTTGCTGGAGTTGGAGTGAAACCTGACGCTCCTTTTCCATCTGCGATCAACACTTCTCAGCGCTTTGCAGCTCTTCTCAGGCCATCTCAGCCCTTCTCAGCTCTTCTCAACTCTCAGAAACTACTCTCAACTTTTTTCTCTTCCCACTTCACCCAGCTTTTCTCAACTATTCCCAACCAGTCTCAACTCTTCTCGCCTCTTCCCACTTCTGCTCCCCCCTCCTCTCAACTCTCCTCAGCTATTCGCAACTCGTCTCAACTCTTCTCAGATCTTCTCACCTCCGCTCAACTCTTCTCAGCTACTCTCAATTCATCTCAGCTCTTCTCACCTCTTCTCAACTCTCCTCAGCTCTTTTCAATTTTTCTGAACTCTTCTCATTTCTTCTCAATTCTTTTCAACTCGTCTTTACTATTTTCACAATTTCTCAACTCTTCCCACCTCTTCTCACCACTCTTCTCACCACTCTTCTCACCACTCTTCTCGGTTCTTCTCAATTCTTCTGAGCCCCACAAATTCAAATATTGTGTGCGGATGTTTGCGGCAAGAGAAACTGCAGCTCCAAAGCCGGATCTCGGCGCCCAAGCGAAAAAAGGTACAATTTTGAAGCATGTTTTAAATGCGGTTTCAAGGGAAAGCGATCAGCACCAAACATGAAAGAATCACTCAAAAAATCATTGTCGCAACTTTTGATTTACGACGCCCAGTTGCAAAAAACCATAGACCAAGCACACAGCAGGAACCTTGACGCAGCCACTCCACAACGACCTGCAGGCACTGAGTTGCAAAACGCCGTAGAACTACGCACAGTGGCCAAGGACATTGCAGCGCAAAACCCGATCCCGGCGCCACAGCGAAAAAAATGGACGATCTTGAAGCAGTTTTTTAAAGAAGCGATCAGCACCCAAAATTTCAACAAATCATTCAAAAAATCCTCATCGCAACCTTGATGCAGCCACTCCAGTACGATTTATGACGCACAGCTGCAAAAGACCAAAGAACTATACCGACGCAGACGCAAGACCAAGGAACCTTGATGCAGCCACTCCTAAATTTTGAAATTTTTTTACGACGCCCTATTTACCATTAAAAGAAAAACACAAACAAACATTCAGAGGCTAAACCAGCCAATTACCAACCAGTCAGTCCCCGAATTGAATTGGACAATGAAAAGCAGGAACTCCCATAGTTCAGATTGTAATTTCACCATGGTTTCAACCGCAAAATTGTCCCTTAAATCAATCCATTTCAATTACCCTCTGGCAATTCAACATAGCCATGGACAATGAAGTAGTTGTAGATGATTGCCCTCTTATTTCCCTAGGGCCATTTGCCATTGCAAACTGTTTACTGGAGGCTATCCCACTTATCATCAGTACCAAAAATTCCATTCTATTATATGGTTGATGGTTAAACGGTTAAACCATATTCACCCCCTATTTTATTGGTGAAATTGCATTAAACGCCCAAATTCTCCATCTTCCGTGAAGCCATGGTCCAAGGCTCTTCACTGCCTTCAGTTCCACCTCCCGCACCTTTCGCATGCAAAGAATGAACTCTCGCAAGTCCAGGGAGCCGCTCTGGTCAACGTCCACCTTTTTTCGAAAAGGTCGCCAATGGGGCATCAAAATTCATCGTCTGACGAAACGGGTTGCTTTATCCCCAAACATATGTTTTCGATATTACACAACCAACGAAAGTAACAGGGAATATTATGGGGATGTGACAGGAATATTGGTGGATGCAATAATATATGCAACAATATGCGAAGGGTTGTTCTAAAAATGGGGAATAAGTCCACTTGTAAGGATTCTTTAGTGGGAAAATTATGATGAACCATACAGTTGGATTTTGGGTCGCGATTTTCAGACATAGCCCCCTTCCTCTTCAATGCCTCCTCCATTCGGTTTGCATGCTCTTGCCATATCTTGCAATTTGATCTGTGCTTTATTTGCAACATTTCCAACAAGAGTGGCTTTGAGACTTCCAAATCTCCGACTTTTCGCCTCCTTCAGAACAGCCTTCATACGATCACGCGACCAGGCAAAGCCCAACCAGTTCAAAATAGAGGCCAATTCAGCAGCATCCTGTGGTATCAAAGAGTGGCACGTTCACATAGACAGAGTCGCAATGATCAAAGAAACCACACCATCTCTCCATTTGTAGAAATTTGTGTTTGGACTGTGTCATCATTGTTCCTTGATTTTTTCAGATCATCTGGCACTACTGTATCCACTGCATGAGGTCGCGACACACTCGTTGGAGTTGTCACGGTCGAAGCGCTGAAAAACCGCAATGAATTCCTGCACGTGAGACCCAACACCTCCTGTTGAAATCTCTTGCGCAACACGCATGCAGCACATCATGCAGCAATAGCAACTTAAAGTGAGTTTCGCTCCTCATACTCACTCTTGCTGAACCCCTCCCGCACCTGAATCCTTAGATGAAAAGAACAGAGCTATTGGTCTTCACGCACATTCGCTGAAAATGTGGAGGGTCGTGCAACTACAGCGCAACCTCCAAACACCAAACACGTCCAGTGGCGAAACTACATTTCCAAAGCTTGAGACTCTACCAAGACCAACTCATTTTGGTAGTGGAAATGACCATTCCATCAACTGACGGACAACATAGACGCCTGATATTTTTTATTGGCTTTAAAGTTTTTCTTGTTCATTTTGGACCCCAAAAAGTAATATTGTGCATTTGCTCTTGACACTGTATTAATGGTGATAATCCTGGTGATACTTCATATATTTTCTCAATTGCACTTCAAGTCGACTTCACAGACCAATCAATGGATTGGTGGGAAAATTTTCACCGGAAACCCCATGGGATTTTCCCATGAAATATAGGGGGTTCCCATTAAATACAGGATTTTCCCAGTAAACCATGGATTTTCCCATTAAATACAGGAGACCATGGATTTTCCCAGTAAATTTTCCCTTAAACCAATCGAGTGAACCAAGAGTCAGTTGCATAATGGCCTTGAACTCGTCCAGGTTCAGAGTACCCAGACCGCTGGTGTCCACCTCATCGATGACCTGATCTGTTTCGATCCTTCACTATCTGAACTGTGAAACAATATCCAAACATGGTTGGATGATATTGGATAGTTTGAATTATACAGTGTATGTTTACTAATGTGTGTATGATGTGTATGTATGTATGTACATATATATAATGCCAATGCTCCTGGCAAACTCAACACGCTTTTCAGTTTTTTTGGTCTCAATTTGGCAAAGACAACTGCAACATCGCCAAGTTGCTTCATCGAGAACGTGTGACATTGGCTCGATACCCATATTCAGCAGCAAGTCAGCCAACTCAGAACTCTCGACCACGCCAGAGCCATTCTGCCAGATGGATCCACTGCACCGCAGAGTTGGCTCTATAGTCTCTATATAAATTCTTATAACAGACTCACCCGCCGGTAAACAAACATGGCAATGGAAGAATTCCCTTTTCGTAGATGCTTTTTTCGCATTCAATAAAACCCCCATTTACTTCGGAGATTTCCCAGCTCATGTTTGATGACCCTTCAGGATAAGAATGGTGCCAGTATGTGCCATTGCTAGAAGCTGCTAGAAAGGCCTTGAGAGTTGTTTCAAACATGTCGAGCCTTGTCGCAAGTCGCGAAGGCTGTGGCAAATTCAAGGTAGTGCCGGTTCTCGTAGGCCTGCACCTCGGTTGACTGCCCAGGCATTTTGCGGCATTTTCCCACAACGACCTTTCAATGTTGATGAACTAAGATGATTCAAAGATGATCTTACATGATCCAATGATTAGCATACAATAGTGTTCCAAGATCTTCCAAGTGGCAATCTTCAAGAAGTCTTCCAGGTCGACTTTTTCCACGTGTTGGACCTCGACGATCATCTCTGGTGGAGCTTCCTGTGGCAATTTGACCTTGCGCAATGCGAATGGGGATCCCCCAAAACCATGGGTTTCAAGACGAAGTCATGGTCTAATCACTTGGATGATTTGGGAAACCCCCATTTTAGGAAGCCTCCAAATGATACAAAACAAGTTTGAGTTGTAAACTTGTAGGATTCAAGACGTGTTGTATTTCCTTCCTGACCTGTGATGTCCATTGATTTCCATAGGTTGCAACTGTGTGACAGATTTCCAGGCAGCTGCTAGCCAGGCTTCTTGAGGACACATAAACCTCAGGGGCCAAGATCGCACTGGCAGCCACTGGCATACTAAACACCCAGAAACCATGGGGATAGGGGATGAAACATGATGACACCACATCTATGGAACTAATTGGAACTATGGGGAGGATGGGATTATTATAAAGAAAACCTGTTGAATTTCAACAGATGTTATTTTTGACGAGATGCGAGTACTAGTCACTCTGCTCTTTTTGAGGATTTTGGGCAAACAAATGAAAGTTGTCTGCCAAGGAGCCCTAAAGCCTCCAATGCCTTTGGTAAGTCCCGGCGAGCTATCTCATCATTTTGCTGAAACCTCAAGGGATGCAAAGGAGTCTGAACACTGGCATCACTGATGAGTGATATCCACCTAAATCGTGGCCAATAAAGTTAAAACAGGGCCAGCACCGTATCAATTCTATGCAGCATCAACCAAGCTTCACAGATACACGTTTCAATTGGGCCTCCATGACAGTCTGAAGGTATCACTGGTTACTTTCACTCTTTTGACCTTCAATGATTTATGAAAATCCCCGCAGTATATTATTTAGTCTAGCCCCCTGTAATCAACAACCAATGGGGTGATTGAAAGTGCCTACAGTACGGCGTAGTCTTTACTGCCAAGCTGCTGGTAGAAAACATCCACTCTTCCTTCATCTTGTGGCTGCTCAACGGTGTCATCATCTGATTCGGTCTCAGAGGTGGACTCATCCGAAGACTCACTCTCCTCCTGAGCTTCCAGGCATTCCCGACAAGCTTCATGGGAACATATGGGGAATAGAATAAATAAGTTATGGCCGCTATGGCCAATTTTCAGAGGGAAAATGAGTTTCGAAACCATTGGGGTCTTCAAGTAGCCCATGTTTGGACAAACTCATCTCAATTCGTTCATGGCCCCATCCGAACCCTCCTCTTCATCGCTGTCGTCAAAGAAGTGGCAGGTACGCCTGCAATAATTTTCCCCGTTCAGATGGCCAGACAATTGAGGGTGAATCTTCTTTCATACAGACCCATGTGGATTGTCCAAAAATACGGTACCCCAAAGACCCAGTAGTCTATGTATAATGTTAAGCTAGTATTAATAATTACCCGTCAATTAAACAACCCCCAACACGCCCCAATATTTCGGCAATACTCTCCCCTATTAATCAACCCCCTTCTGGAAATTCCATTTTTTGTGGTGGTGAAAAAGTGATGTAGTCCTTGTCATTTTGACCTTATGGTTCTGATGCTGGTTTTTGACCTTATGTCTTTTTGTTTTTGAGGCTTTATTAATAGGGGGGGGCCTACCTTCTCCAGAAGGTACCTTCTGGGGGGGGGTTATTAATACGAACTTGACATTAGTCACTTTCCCCATTAAAATCGTTAGTCTAGGGTATACACCATCTCTGGGCAGATGGAAAATGTGGAAACCAATGAAGTTTAGTTTTGCGTCCATTGCTCCAAGGCCCGCGAAATCAAATTGCCTCTTGCCGAAGATGCGAAAATTGATTGGGACGGACTCTTCAACTTGAGCAGCCTCACCCGCATCTGGGCGAACCTGGTCAGCAGAGGAACTCCCAAAAAATGATTCAGACAGCATGTGAAGAAACGAACTGAAAACCCAAACATCTTCTAAATATTTCAAAGGATCACATGACAACCATGTATCATATTCTAGAATCATCTGAGATATGTCATGCTCTTCATGTTCTTCAGGACTTCAAAATGGAATGATTTTGCCACCAAAACCTGGCATTCCCCATCTCGGCTTCCCCCCCAGCGGTGGTTCCCTCCTGCTCCGGTGGTGATTTCCTGTGTCAAGACATCGGTTGAAAATGTGGATGGTTGACACAAAAATTGGTTCAACATTGTTCAACCACCAACTCTGATATTTGTATCCCATTCAAATTGAAGTTAGCGGACTTAGTTGATCAGGTGCACAAGTCTCTTGGACACTCTTGCTGTATCCTAAGGTGGCAACTACCACAAGGCCGATTCCCATTTTGCAAAAATTGGCCTCCGAGTAACATTTATCAACCTCAACTATAGTCATGATTGTTTTAGTGTCTACATCTAGATTTATGCATGGTTATATCTATGTATATATATATATATATATACGTATATGTATATACACACATATACTTACAATGCATTACATTACATTGCATTGCATTGCATTGCATTACATTACATTACATACATACAATCAACTATCAACCAGCCAGTCTGAGCCGATGCGCCCATTTGTAAAGCGTGAGACTCCTCAGCAGTCGGAAAAAAAATATCCACTGTGAAGATTTATAAGTTCCCGTAGGGATTTATATTGTAATACGTCCATTGGTCCCTTGGCCACAGCCACATCCCGTCACTGCCTGATCTGCTTGGACCCCCTAGGAGAATGTCGATCATCGTCTGCCCTCAGCACTCTGATAAAGAGCCTTTGAAGCAGCCCATGTGGGAACATACATAAAACCGTAGCTAGCACCAAAATTACTAAACGTACATGGGACAATGGGATATTATAGAGTATATCATATCATTTCAAATTGTCTTGTATTATCTCATATTAAATCAAATCATATTCTATTACATTATATCTGAAATATCAAATCATATTGTATAAAATATCATATCATACTATATAAAATATCATTGTTTCATTAAATAGAACATAACAATATATTATATTGAATATAAAAAGGGATACTATATTATATTCCATTATCTTGTTTCATATTAGATTATATTACATTAGATTGTATCAGATTAAATCACATTAAATCAGATTATGCTTCATATGATATGGAAATGTAACATCACATCATATTGTATCATATATTATATTGTATTATGTTGATTTAGATTATCTTGTATTATATTGATTGATACTCTTTGTTATAGTACATTATATTGGAAAACATATATTGTTATTATATGTTTTAAATGATATAAATCAAATATACCATATGAAAATTTTATGATATATATATTATTTATTGTGCATTATCTATTATATATTGAATATTTATGACAGCATTTCATATTACATTATATTGTGTTGTATGAAATTTTATCATATTATATTTTATTCTATCATATAATAATTTATTATATATATTGTATTATGCTATATTATATTTTATTGTATGTGTCATATCATATCAGGTTTAATGTAATATAACCTTACATTATATTGTATTGTATTTTATTGTGTTATATTATTAAATATCATAAATTGTACATCATATCAAACATCATATTGTACTATATTATTATGTCATATTTTACTGTATTACATTTCATTGTATTATAATACATTTTTTATATAGC
The DNA here is from genome assembly GCA_003297045.1 of Symbiodinium sp. clade C Y103. Classification (NCBI taxonomy): domain Eukaryota; class Dinophyceae; order Suessiales; family Symbiodiniaceae; genus Cladocopium; species Cladocopium sp. clade C. Next base: position 93,943 of record BGPT01002036.1, on the reverse strand, counting down.
ATCATATGATGTTATACGGTATTCTATTCTATTCTGTTACGTTATATTATACTATATCACTTTATGTTAGATTATAGCATATTTTAAAATATGTGGTCTTATTACATATTAAACAATTTGTTATTATATTATATTATATTTACTATATTACAATCAATTCCCATAAGTTTTATGCACTTTCCATAGTACCATAGCTTCGAGATGTTGCAAATCTATCCCAGTCGTGACACGGTCTGTTCAGTTGACCCGGATCAAGCCGCCGAATCCCAGTTCTTGTCGGTAGATCCCCATTTCTGGTTGTTAAATCCCATGAAACGACATGAAATCGCTTTCTTCTGATAATTCAGAAGACATTTTTGATAGTTCAAGGTACTCATTCTGGGTGAGTGTATCCAAATTTTCTCTTTTGACCTGCCATCCAAGCGACTCATCATCCTCCAAACCACTTTGGCTGTGCTCCTTGAAATTGCTATCACCACATGTGATTGTCAACCAGATAAAACGCAAAGCATATATGGGAAAAAATGCAACACACATAGCACATATTGGAAACTGTGTCAAAACAAATGTCTGCTCAGCAAAACATGTTTTCTATCTGTCATTTGACATTTAATAACATTACTTAACAACTCATCATCATCCATTTCTTAATCATCCCGCTCTCTGTCAATTTCTCCATGCTTTCCGGCTTTCCATCACCAGGCCTTGTACTTTTCACGACGTTCCGTCATGGAAGGCGACGGTTTTAATTCACTAGGCTCCTGTCGCTGAGGCAAGCGTTGGAAATATATATATATATATACCCTCGGGGCCCCAGGTTTCCGCAAGGGGTGGGGTGGGGTGGGGCATGTTAACGTCATGTTCATGTTACGTTGATGCCACGTTGATGGGTTGGGGTGGGGTGGGGCATGTTAACGCCATGTTCATGTTACGTTGATGCTACGTTGATGGGTTGGGGTGGGGTGGGGCATGTTAACGNTTGATGCTACGTTGATGGATTGGGGTGGGATGGGGAATGTTAACGTCATGGTCATGTTACCTTGATGCCCTTGATGCTACGTTGATGGGTGGGGTGGGGCGGGGCATGTTAACGTCATGTTCATGTTACGTGAATCCTACGTTGATGGGTGGGGTGGGGTGGGGCATGTTAACGTCATGTTCATGTTACCTTGATGCCCTTGATGCTATGTTGATGGGTGGGGTGGGGCATGTTAACGCCATGGTCATGTTGCGTTGATGCTACGTTGATGGATTGGGATGGGGTGGGGCATGTTAAAGTCATGGTCATGTTACCTTGATGCCCTTGATGCTACGTTGATGGGTGGGGTGGGGTGGGGCATGTTAACGTCATGTTCATGTTCCGTAAATGCTACGTTGATGGGTGGGGTGGGGTGGTGCATGTTAACGTCATGTTCATGTTACATTGATGCCACGTTGATGGGTTGGGGTGGGGTGGTGCATGTTAATGTCATGTTCATGTTGCGTTGATGCTACGTTGATGGGTTGGCGCAGACATGGTTTGATTTCGGTCACAGGTGATTCCATTGAACAGAACTTACTAGCAGTGCACCATACCAATTAAAAACCAGGTTTGCACACTGTCTTGACAACCTTGAACAAGTTCAGGGAACTGTCCATGTCAAGCTTGGTCTGGGATGAAGCCCCGTGGAAACTGTGAAAAAGAACATGTTGCAGCAGGGCTATGAAGTTCAAACAAAAACGCCCAAAAAAGGGCTGACTATCAACAAACATGTCCCGTTCCATGCTAACATTAGAATTCACTGCAAATACGAATAAAAAAAGGCACCTCTTCATATTGACCCAGCAGCCGCAGTAAAAAATGAAAATTCCGGACAGAAAAAATAAAAGAACTTCATGAAAATTGGTATTTCGTGTGGGAAAACATAAAAATGAGAATTGACATGTGATATAAATAACATGTCATGACAATTCATGACATGCAACTTGCGCGGGCCTAAAAATTTAGGTCCGCAAAATTGTAATACGAGAATGAACAACAACAATGTGCAAAATCCACATTTCGCTATGGCGAAACAGTGATTTTTGACATTTGGATCAATGATAACCAAGACAATCTGCGGAAACCTAAGGCCCCAGCAAAACGTATATAAATATATGTCATATATATATATATCATATATATATATATGTGTAATATATATATAATATATGCAATATAATATATATATATATGTAATATGTATATATATATATATGTAATATATATATATATGACATATACATATACGTCATGTATATACATATATATATATATGTGATTTATGTGTATATATATATACGTAATATAAATATATATATATTAAATTATATTGCACATACAAATATATATATATATATAGATAGATAGATACATACAGTGTGTGTATATGTATACATACATATGTATAGATAGAGTATGTGTCTATGTGTATATATATATAGAGCCTGTGCAAGTATATATATATATATATTATATATATATGCGAGAATATGCATACATGAGCCGGGGAAAGTGTTTTGGTACATCGCGTAACGTTCTTTGTGGGCCTCACCTCGCTCTGAAATGCAGCATTTGTTTGGTAAATGCTTTACATGCGATTCTTACCTCGTTCTTGGGGTGTTGTTACCTTGTTTTGCGGCCTAAATATGGTGTTTTCAACAAACCAGGGTACGCCCCAAGACTACTCTTCACTTCACCAAGTAAAAGCCGTCGCTTAAATGATCTTAAATGTAGTTTCTGACGATACATACGGTACGTTATAATATTTACTTCGGTTCTATACGTTCTATAAGGATCTATAAGGTGTGTATATTTGTATACATACATGAGGTATGCGAAACTTCGAGAACGCAGACTGTACGTACTACAAATCGTGTTCTAACATGTTCCAAGCATATATTTGCATCCCTTGGATATTAAGAGACCACTGGTACGGAGCCCTGCCATCCACCTCTGTTGCTTCGGAAACCGATGGCCGGCGACTGCTCCCCGCGCTTCTAATGACCTGTTGAGTGAAGACAGCTGTCAAAGCAATACTACCAACGTCAACCAACGGGGGTTCAACGGATGGCTTTAGCTGGAATGTACTGCAATAACGGCAACCAATGGGGTTCAAAAAGCGGCGTTTCCCTCAACTGGACCAACATCAAATCGCATGAATTCATTGTGATTTTCTTTAAAAGAGCAATCTCGGAAACTCAAAGTTAACAAAAAGGACCTCAACAAATTTGGGAAGGTCCCATCGTTTACCACACGTTTGGACAAAAATGATGTCTGGCAAATTGGGGGGGTATCGCTTGCAGGAAAATGATGTGTGCACACAGGTATGACACAACCGTAAACGGTGCCATTGCTATATGGGAAAGTCCCATCGCCTACCTTATATTTGTGAAGTTTCTGAAAACCAGTGTCTGCCACATAGGTTTTACAAACGTAAATGTGTTTTTTTCATGTGCGCTTGGTGTTCAAATCGCTTATGTTTCACGTCTATTGTTATGTCGCCTGCTATACAAGCTAACTCCTGTAAACCTGTTTTTTTTTTTAAATTGCGAAAAAAAAAGCGAAAAAAAGCGATTTGAAAAAGCAAAAAAAAAGCGACAAAAAAGCAAAAAAAAAGCGAAAAAAAAAGCAAAAAAAAAGCGAAAAAATCGCGAAAAAAAAGCGATTGGGAATGCAGCAGAAGTAGAAAGTTGCAAAAACTGAGGAAAAATGCAAAAAAAACAAAAAAAAAAAACGCGAAAAAAAAGCGATTGGGAATGCAAAACACGAAGAATTGCCGAGTTTTGGTTCCTGATTGCTTTTTTTTTGCTTTTTTATTGCATTTTTTTGCTTTTTTTTTCGCTTTTTTTTTCAATCGTTTTTTTTCGCTTTTTTCAAAATTGCTAAATCGCTTTTTTTTCGCTTTTTTAAAAAACTTGAGCTTTCCAGAATTAGCTTGGTAGGGGCAACATAAGTCTATTGTACATGATTATTATGTTTTGCATGCGCGGCCACTTGGGATATGTATGAGTATGCGTAACCCCTCGCCAGGCTCCTATAGAATCTATAGACTGAAGCCCTGAAGCCTTCTGAGATTCAGCTAAGGTATCGCTTAAAGGAAAGAGTTCATCATCTACTTGACTCCAGACCGCAAACTTGGGGGGCTACCGCTATTTGGGAAGGTCCCATCGCTTGCCTCATGTTTGTGCAATTTCTGAAAACTGTTGCCCATCCCTGACATGTTTCCTATTGCCGAAGTTTTTGCGCTGGCTCAATTGTAAGCTGACGCTGGGCTACATGACTTACGCATGCGCTGAACACACCTGCTTGACCCGTGGCTTGATGCACGTTGGAGAGCCCATGTTGATGTCCACCTGCGCCCAAAAATCAACGATCAGCGGCTAGATGCTGAGGGGAAATAATGATATGCTTGAGCTGAACCTGATGTCCATGTCCGCTCACCACGTTTGTTGCGTATCTGCAAGTCTCCGTTTGGCATCAAGTAGAGGACGTTGACACCACTGAGCGACGTTAAAGACGAGTCTGTTGTATTTGTGGCCCAAGGGGCCACAGTGTTTCCTTCATCACAATACAATACTAGGTTCCCATCATCTTGCATTTTCAGATGTGGTTCAGTGTAACTTGAGTCACAACCAGCACCAGCACTCCAAATCGTACTCTTCTGCCATTGTCGCACCACGAGTTTTCCGGCATCTATTGCCAACTCATACTGCAAGTAGTAGGCCTGCACCATTCGCTGCCCGACCGTCAGAGTATCAGGACTGGTTAGATTGTCGGGTCCAAAACCCAAGGGAATCCCGCCATCACTGGACCAAACGCCTGATTGATTTCTCACATTGTACATGGCCAGTGAGCCATCATTCTGCATGGCCAGCATGCGGCAAATCTCCTGATCTGTCGCTGTTGCAGATTCCCAAATGGTGCTGGTACCGCAGAGCAGCACCAAGTTGCCATTGGTTTGAAGTACAAGTTTTGGAGATTCATCTGAGCACTTGCCATCTGTGTCACTAGCCCAAGTTGCACGGTCATAGACATCATAAATCACCAGATTGGCATCGTCCTGAACCACGAATTTGTACATTCCATTGGGAGACCCTAGGCCGCTAGTGGCGGTGAGTGTCTCGCCACTCTTCATGCTATCGGAAGCAAACAACTCGCTGCTCCAGACTTTGAGGTCCGTGAACTCGTAGATTGGTTCGAAGTAGCCCAGGTAGCTGTTGTGAGCTGATCCTAAAACACCTCCAGCCAGTTTGTAGGAGCCATCGTCCGTAACATAGCCTTCGACCGCATCCCCACCACCATTCCCAAAACTGGCAGAAGTGCCATCTGAAAGGCTCATCTCCAGACGTGCAATCTCGGGTTCGTTGAAGTGAAATTGGAGCTTAGTAATGTACCTGGGCTCGACTCAGGGATTGAAGGAAAGCAAACCCGACTTGAAGATCTTGAAGTGCATCATCAATGGATTCACTCAAACAATGAAACAACCAGAAAAAGTAGAGCAAGTGACAATGATCAAGCTAGGAAGAGACGAATCTGCTGAAATTAAGTAAAATTTACTTCGGCCCTAACATATCTCACACAATGAACTGAGACTTGACGCCTGGTATCAGAGAGGTCGAAATCATCAGCATTTCCTCCGTTGCCGCCACCGATGCACTGGTCTCCATCAGCATAGTAGATCTGGAAACCATCCACGACGTTGTAAGATCGAACAGTGACTTTGGTGATGTCACCAGGACCAGCATCACAATCTTTTGCAGGTGTGGGCAAATCATCTGAGTACGACACATGGAGGCTGGAGACTGGCTGAGAGACGTATGCAAAGGGTCCAAGCTTGACATATTTTATTGCTGGGAGTACCTCAACAGGTTTAGTCTCCATGCCAGGGACGTAACGCTGAAGATACATCACCGTCCTTAATGACGTAACGATGGAACGTGCAACGTTTCGCACGAAACGAGACTTCTGCATAGTTGCCGCAGATGCACATTTGGAATCATCTGACGCCTCCCCGGCCCAAGTAAGGTCATACTCTGTTCCAGTTAGTGTGTCCTTGGTGCTGGCTGAGCAATAGCCGCGTCTCCTTCCATTCATTTGCGAACTTGTTTCAACTTTGCCCGACCTCCATGTGAACCACTCACCATACGTGTAGTTGAAGAAGCTTTGATAGAATGCCACTGCGGACTGCAGCTCCAAAGACCATGAAGAATCAAAGACACCATAAAGGGAGGGGCCATCAATGACTCTCTCCCGCAGAATAACACAATGGATGGTGGCCTCAGTGATATCTTCCATCATCCCCAGAAAGTGGGAACACCAAGCCACCAAGCATGGAAGTTCCTGGGGATAGCACTGCTTTGAATCCTTTCAAAGTTCAGAGATCTACTAATGTTCTTGCTACCAATAAATTCCTAGTGTTTAGGTTTGTTATACTTGTGACTGTGATGGGAAGATTCCAGAGAGACTTTGACCTTGGCGTGCTGAAAAAACCCTTGCCACTTGGCGCCAGCACAGTGGTTATGGATTAGAACTGGGTACCGCACAAATTATATAGATGGTTAATAACCCCATGCTCCTAATAAACACTTCTCAGAAGCCATGGTCTAATTGGGGATTTGGTATTTGGGACCATCTAGGAGTCTGGGTGGTGTTTAATACTGGACCAAAGGAAGTCAAAAAAAAGCAGGTCCAGCCACATCATCCCTGAGATCCCATTTCAGTGTCACCCATTCCCCTCATTCCCAGCAGTGCAGCTCGGCGCTGTGGCGATGGTCAATGGCAGCAACTGGAGTTTGTTGCTGGAAACCGTCAGATGCGCCACGATATCCTCCACCTTCGCCAAGGCAATACCTGGGAGACTTCCCTGAGGCCCTAGCGATGGTGATGGGGAAGCCTGCCATAGTGCCTGGTTTTCAATGGCCTGGTGTATGGGAAAATTTTGAAGCAAACAAAGAGCCAGAAAACTACGGTTTTTGCACCCAAACGTATGATGGAAGTTTCATGCAGATGTGCCCTTCAAGTCTTGGCTCAACCTGCAGAGTTTGTCCGATTGTAATGGCAAACCATCCCACTTTGATTTCCATCATGGAGCTACAGAGTAGAAAAGTGAAATCCCCAATAACAACCAATGACTGGAATAGTCGTATAGAGTACTTCATCTATATCTAATTGAGTTTGTCATTGGTAACTTGATGTTATTGAGTTTATCTATAATAGATTAACCCAATCCCCAATTCCAACATTTCAACTCCACCAAGAATCTCAGGAAGTTGCCACGGTCGATGGTCGACTTGCTCTTGGTGTAGCGCTTCATGTCCCGCTTCAAAGCTAACAGGTCGGCATAGCGATCACGGAGCTCATAGGCCAAGATCTTGACGTCCACCAAGTCTGACACCTGGACTTAGCAGGTTGGAGCCACAAGGAGGACATTACAAGGCACCAACAAACGGCATCAGCACTAATGTGCGCAACATGGCAAGAGATAGCTACAAAGAAATCGATAAGAAATCGAAAGCAATCGCGAAGCACCATCGGGTGCTGCATTTGTGGGGGGATCCTAGACGTGAAAGCATGTTGCACCGGTAGTAATTGCTGGAACTGCCAAATGTATCATTGTTTTTCCATTCATCCGTACAAACGTACCTCAATGGCTTTTCGAGCAGTCATTTTTGGATGTATGGAGTCTGATATATTACATTCTATCAATATATACTGTGGACAAATATATATTATATTGCTATATACATTTATATACAATTCTATATCATGTACATTTGTTGCAATGATTTGCAATGCTTGATTTGGCTGCCTAACAGCTATGGTTCTTGAATGTGACCAGAAAGGTCAGAGAATCAGAAGCTCGGAAACGCGATTTGAAACTCTGCATCTCCACCCAGTCCGTCTCCACCATTCAGGGAATATTAGACACCATGCCCAGAAACATGGTCTATTGTGAGATTTACATGGAGTTACACGGATTTACATGGATATATACCACATGACAGAGGATCTAGCCGCAATGCCATTGCCGCCAGCCTCCCCAACAATCAGCTGCCAAATATCGAAGACTTGCTCACTCTCTGGCCAAAAGAGATCGATGGCCTTCTCAATGACTTGGCCAACAACAGGAATTTCGCCTGGCTGGTGGAAGCAAACCATGGCTTGGTTGATTAATCTTGATATTGGTTCATAAGAATCTAAAGGAAAAACTGATCAATGTTAATAGACTATTATAGTTCATATAGTTGATTCATTTTGAGTAAGTCTCTAACGTTGGGTCATGAACTCATACTGTAGTGGATTACTGTTAATTAGTCTCATTTAGTCTCGCTGCTTTTCACGCCTTTTGATGTTGACAAAAGAAAAAAAACACCAAGTTTGGGTGCACCGGACTCAGAAAAATGTATAATTTGCTTTCAAAATCAGACTTGTCTTTCCAGATACCCGCAATGTCCTCCGTCACTGACTTTGCAACACTCTCCAAACGATCTGTCCAGCTCTCACCAACCGTTATGGTGATGTGTTCTTCAACAATCTTGTCATATTCGGCTTCCAGCTCTCCTGTGACCAGTTGCATGGCGCTCTTCACATCCTCAGCAATGGCCCAGTTGGACATGGCTTTCAGCTGGGACTCCATGGAGTTCAAGTTCTCATCATCTTTCGCAGAGCATTGGTCTCTGACAGAACCCTTCAGTCGTTGCATCAGCTGCAATAGGTCACTCTCATAGCAGCTTGCAGTCGAAGCAAATGCGGGAAGCAAAACGATGGCAAACCAAGCCATGGCAGGAGTGGCAGGAGGCAACATACGCAACATTAGTTCCTGCAAATGTATGCAAATGTGATTTACCCCAAAATTCATACCCCAAAAATGGCATCATTGTTTACAGGGAAAACAAGGATTAAGCACTGGATTTGGAGGTTTTCTCAACATGTTCAGACAACCCCACCACAAAATCATGTAGACTGCACACACAGTGCATCGCTGAAGTGGACACCTTGAAATGGTCCGGGCAGGCAAAGCTGAAGGAACAGCTCTTCATCAAGTAATCCGCAAAAAGTCTTCCCAAATCAATCCAAATCATACGGTTCTTGGGTGCGCTGCGAGCTCATTCTTTTACCTTGAAATCGCCATAAGATTCATCTATTACGTTGTGGGTCGAATGTAGAAATCAGGCATGATATTTGGAGAATTTTGGAGATATATTTGCCATAGTTTTGCTATCCTTGCTGAATAATATTCGTTTCACACCATGGCCCATCCCCCAAACCTGTTTCAGCTGCACGTGCTTCATCGACGTCGATGTTCGTTCGCGGCGACGCTGCAGGATCACCTCCAATTCAACCGGCTTCTGACGTTTTCTTGGTCCCAGAAAGAAGCGAACATCAAGACTTACTGGTGCTTAGTAGGGAATAAGGGAATGGATGGGAATGGGATGATTATTAATGGTAATTATAGGTCATTCCCTCATTCCCTGCTAAGCACAAGTAAGAAGATGGCAAAAAAGATGACAAAACCATGACAAAACCATGGACCATACGCATCAGAAATATATCGAAACGTCATATTTCAGGTTGCCATCCACATGTCATGACCATACTGCCACGACTGTCAGGCCTGGCGTCGGTGATAGATCTTCTCTGCCCAAGGGCATTCTGGCAGTACCGGTGTCTGCGAATGCTGCTGCTTTAATTTCGTCGTCCTGCAGAGTCTCCACGGAAGAACTGCTTCAGAATCACCAGCATTCCCTGATTTCTCAACGCTGCAATTTACTTGGAAGTGCAGTTCCAGTTAAGTGGAGAAATATCACAATGGTTGTGGGCTTATTTCCTAAATTCTGGGGTTGAGTTGGTACACCATGGGTATACTCATTTGCACCGAGTAACACTATGGTATAACAACGGTATACAGTCATAACCATGCTATACAATATGGTATTACTCATCCAGTAATACTAAAACTATCCATAGTTATAACCTTAGTTGTAGATATATGTGAATATAATAGTTACTCTATATATATATAAATATATACCATAGTTATAACCATGTGTATATATCTATATAATTCGATCTTATATAATATAGATATCCTCAATTGCACCCCCAAGGCTCCTTGACTGCGAAAATCCCGAGGCCGATCTGGAAATCCGTGACGCCGGCCGCGAGGACGATCGACTCACGGAGCGATGACGGGCCGCTCGCCACGCGGCTCGAGGCCACGTCCCCATGGAACGCAGGCGTTGAGAGGCGCCTCTCCTCGGCTCCTGTGATCGATCCCAGACTCCAATGACATGGATTTAATATGATTTAATATGATTTAATATTAATTAGGGCCAAATTTATTACGTCCCAAGTTGGTTAAACGGATTTAAATGGGATGGGAAATGATTTGAATGGATTTATAAATGGATGCTCAAAAGTGTCAATTTCCGGATCATCTCCCATGTTTGACCTGTCATTCAAAACAAATGGAGGATCAATGTCACCTCCATCATCCAGGTACATGGTTGTGGGGCCACACTGTCAAACCTTAGGGTATTGTGGGTATGGCCCGGGATGGCTGGAAAAGCCACGTGATTTCTGGAATGTTGCCGGAATGTCGCAGAAATCAGTGGACAGGTCTACAGATGTTCACATGGTCTCAACCACCGATCTGAGACAGCAGCTTCATATTCAACAGATGTCTAAGAAGTAGGGTGTGTAGGATTGCGACCAGCGCATAGGCAGCGAAAAACTGACTACATTCAACTCAACTCCAAATTATGGAACACCCTAACGAACACCTTACACGGATATGTACTGCATTGATTTCAAGCTTGTTGTTTGATCTGAACATCTTTCCATATCTTTCCTGTTGGGTTTTCAGAATTTCCAGACAAATCATCAGAAAATGCTCCTTTGGCGGCTTTGGCGAAGGCAAACCCAGCTCAGGAGTCATCTTTTCAGGACTGCCCTGGTCAAATCGTCAAATCCAACGAGGTTTTTAACAACTTTCTAGCCCAAGACTTTGGGGAAGAAAGTTTCATTGCCATGTATTTTATTCATTTTGTATGGGAACTCATCTCGGAAGGTATCACCGCATACCATGGAACAAAGGCTTTGCGATACTGAATGTTTTGTCAAACACATCACATCATCATGTCATCATTTCGCGCTAACCCGCCTGGCTCTGTGGTGTTTCAAAGCCCAAAGCCGGCAGCTCCTTGTGGCAGAGGATTGCTTCTGAGTCATTGTCTTCGAAGCATCTTAGCCCTCACAGTATCACACAGTTGCAGAATTGTGGCAACTATGATGGGAATCAATTTCTCTTCTCCCTCCCTCACTCGGAACTTTGCGATGTGGCGCCCCCCCAAAAAACAACCTGCCTCGCCCTGCCTGTTTATTGACTGCTTGCATTCATCTTTGCATCCCTACATATCCCAATAGTGTCTGTCTCATGATAATCCCGATCAACCTTCAAGTTCACTGTCAGTCACATTTCCTACATCGACAAGGAGTCCGCACATTGACGGCCAAGATCAGCAAAGTCTCTGTGCTGGTATGGGCTTTTTGAAAGCTTGGCGTCCGCAAGGTCTGAACAAACCTCATCATCTCCCCTGGCAAGGTTCGTTCATCCGCACTTTAACGGTGCGGCTTTAACAATCTTCTCCGAGTCTACCAGCACTTTCTGAAATCTGATCATGCGTTGCACTGTGGTTTCGAATAGTCATGACATGTCATGACACCCTTTCAGCTTCTGCAGATTTCGCGCAAAAGGGTTCAAACATGTCCAAACTCTTAATATCCTCAATATTGCAATATACTGCAGCACATGTGGGCAACCCAGAATGGTTTTTGGAGTCTGCATGGCAGTGTTATTGCTGCAGAATTTGCTGCCTCTACTGTTACAACTGGCCTTGTCTTTGTTGCCTTGCTGCAACCGCAGAAGTGTGTCCCACAGCCCAACGACATGGTACAGAATTGTACAGTACATTCTCACAAGTACATCTCAGGTTGCGAAGCCACAAAAAAAAGATGGCAATGGATTGAAACCTGTTGAAACATCTTCAAATTCAAATCAACATCTTCCAATCGACCCAAAAAGCCATCTTCCTATCGCATCAACCACCCATTTCGCCTGTATGAGCAACCCCGGCAAGCCCGTCTGCCGTGTTGGGTCGACCTGGAATCACCAGTGGCCAAAAGGCACCGTTGGGGCCATGAATATCCCAATGAATTCCCAAATGTCCCGAGAAGATCCTTATTACTAGCCCAATGCTATTCAAATAACATGGCAATCCTATCCATCCCAAAGAAGGATGCAAGCAATTTTTAATCCATGGCCATAGAGAGGTCTCCAATTTCCACATATTTCCACATATTTCCACTGTCCGACAGTGCCTTCAACGCAAGAGATTAGATCCAAGTGGCTGCACTGCAAGGAGTCGACATCTTCCGGGGTCATACATCTCAGGGCAGCAAGATCTTGGACTTCTGGAATACTACGTCTTGGTGAATGCAGAAAACCCATACACCATTTTGATCCACTTCGGGAGGTATCAAAACCATCCCCAAAAAATGGATTCCAAGAATATCCAAGAATGATATTCACTATATTTCATTCTATTTCAGTTATTGGGTTTATCATGGTTAGAATGGTTATCATATGTTATCATGGTCAATCACGTTTAAAGATGACTTTAGATCCTGCCAACCCTGGGGCTGCTCGACTGTTTCACATCAGCCCTGTCCTTGATAGAGATGTCTCCGGCAACCCTCAGAGGAGACAATATGGAGACATCAAGGCTGCCCAAGTTGATGATCACCTACTGACTCCGACCGTCATTGCACATGTTAATCGTTTTAGCATTTTGATAACCTGCTCAATGAGATTGAAGCGGCCAGGTCAAACTTTCGCATTCCAGGACATCCGTATTGTACAGTTTTCAATGTGGTATCCAAAATGCTGAGGGGCACGTGTCTCACCGTCAAGAAAATGGCACTTACATTCCCTTCCATTGCTGGCAGGATGCCTAAGAAGCTCGGAGACTCACATGCAAATCTCTGCTTGCTTTGTGGCCGGCTCGTCGATCGAGGAATTCGTCCAAGAATTCCTGATGCCCCAAATGTGAGCGTGTTTTTTTTTGAACATTGTCAGCAAATTTTACTACAAGAAAGTGCAACACCAGGAAGTTCCTTCAAGATCCAACACGCCCAAACATATCCAACCAATAGAATCCAATAAACATCGAAAAAGGGCAGCTTCTGCTGTCCCACTAGATTCATAAATTTGTCGCCCTGTGATCGGGTCACACGGAATCTAGTGGCAGGACGCCATAGCGAGAAAAAAGAAACAGTTCCAAGACTCCCTTTCCATGTCGTCGTGGGGGCGCCTGTGAGCGAGGAATCGGTGAGTGACTCCAGGAAAGGGAGAAACACACTCAGAACTTGATACCAAAGATATGCTTGGAGACCAACAAAATGCGACCCGTTCGTTTTGTTTCCATCTGCAGTTTTGAAGTCTGATCACCATGAAGTTTCAGCCAGTCCTGCGGAAGCTTCAAGACGCCGTAGGCCCATGTTTCTGTCATGAAAACAAACTCACTAATGTCAGTCTTGAGTCTTGATGATGTTGAAGGAGCCTTTCATATGTGTTTATTGTGTCGCCCGCAGCGCCGTACATGGGGCAACTAGTGATCATGACCCACCAGTGTGTGTTGCTGCGGCTGTCTGAGCTTTCATGTTGGTTGCGTTCATTTTCTTCACAACTACTGTAACTTTTGCCAGACACACTTTTAGTGGGCTGGCTTGGGGGGCTTCTGACTGCGATTTCGGGCAAAAACTTGTGGTCTCTCTGTGTTGTAATGAATAAACACATCAAAACAGTGAATGTCCCACTACATCCATTATAATTATATATACTGGTTCAAAACTTTCAGCAGGTCGTTCAATGCTGCTTTTCACTTGTCACCAACGTTCCTTGGGCTCTTGCCAGTCTCTCTTGGCTCTTGGCCAATCAATTGTGTCCCCCTCAGTGGATAGTTCGATGACCCATTTGAAGGTCGGACTCGCTGAGTCATAAATTTTGCTATCCAGACAGCAAGCCGGATTCTGAATACAAAATAGAACCAGCAGCCAAGGCTGTCAAACACCCCTTGAATGCTGAACCCGAACTGGAAGAATTGTAGAATGCTGTAGCCCAAACATAGCCCTAAAATTGGGCCCGTACGCGACAGTCGTAGGTCAATTGCAGCGCTGGCTCTTGCAAAGAGCAGCCTTTTTGCTCGTTCTGACCTCAAAGAAAATGTGCAATACTTCGACACACAAACAGCTGCATAGGCTATCTGACCCATCTCAAATGTATGCGTATGCAGCTGGACACTCATCCAATCATATGGCTATGGCTCAAAAAAACGGGTATGGAACGGTACGCGGTGATCCGGACGTATGGATCGAGGGTATGGATCGGGGGTATGGATCAGGGGGTATGGATCGCCTGTGGGTCCGGGGTATGGATCGGGACCTTACATTTTGAGCTGCAGCCATATAGCTGTGGAAAAAAATCCAGGAAACAATGTGTGACAACACATACAGTACAAGCATGATGTACAAATATTCTACATACATATTTTTATCATATATATTCAAATTGTCTCCACACGCATGTCTTGGGCTGGCCTTGGCTTGCGCTTAGTCACCGGACAGCACCAAGCCTTCTTCGCCTGACTCCAGGCCGCATGGAAGTTGTCCAGGGCCTAGGTAGGAAGCCAAAATGGTGATGCGATAAATCGTCTGCTATTTTTTCTATGGAAAATGGTGGAAAATGAACGAACATGACCCCATGATGATCTAATGGAAAATCATCTATAATTGATCATAATGACAGTGCGTTTTTGATGATATGATATTTTTAGTGGATTGGAATCCGGTATCATTATGTTTATGAATGATGACTGTGATTGTATGAATTACCAAGCTCTTGATATAATCACTGTTCCATTGACTATCAATCATGGGAGTTCAAAATGAACCTGACACCTGTGATATCTGATCTCTGTAGAATTTTTCAGAACTTCCGAGTGCGCGAAATTTCTTCGAAATCAAATCGACCTTGAAGCCAGCATCTTGGCAAGGGAAAACAGAGCTTTGATCCAAGGGAATGAGGTGTGCACAACATCGCATCTGAAGGGCTTGGTGAAGCGGGACACCTCAGATGTCGCAGGCTGTCGCAGGCTGTCGCAGGCTATCCTGCCACCATCCCGGGATCCCGACAAATCAAATCTACCAGAGGCTTCTCCATAATTAGGAAGTTCCCGAACAAAAATCCTCCGTTTCCTAAAACATCAACGAGAGAAGTTCCCTGAATGAGAGAAAACTGAGGATCATTACTCCCTTTCCAAGAAAAAGCAAAGTTCCCATGAAGTTCCGCCGACTTGCAGCAAAGTTACTGAGCTTTCACTTGGCCCAGGTGTTCGCAAAGATTCCCAGGTGAATCCATTCCTGTTCATCTGCGAAGTTATCTTGCGGCTGTGCCAAGTGTAATTATCCAGTCATCGAGTCACCATCCCCTGCAAGTCAAGCGGAACCCTATGACTGTCCTTAAAAGATGTCTGACATGATGCATGTCTGCAGGAGCTTCTCTATAGCGTAGTCTATCCAGAGGGACCTACAATCTCTGCACATCCCTCTCACTCAGTTCTTCGGCCTCTTCAGCATCTGCTCCGCACTCAAAATGATCTGAAAGTCGGCATCTGGGATGTGAGCCTCCGCTATTGCAGTTCATCGCTGCGACACCACAGCTGTGCTTGTTTCATAGGGGCTGATTGCTGGTCGAAGTTCACCGTGATGCACAAAAGAAGCAATGCGGTGGCATCTTGAAGACTCTCGGACTCTCAGCTAGTCTTTCAGTCAGCATAGTCAGCCGATGTTTTCCTCCCTTAAAACAGGACGTCCAGCAGAAAACTTCTTGGAACTTCCGGCAGTGCCTTGCTACGCGGTGCTTTGCTCTCTTTCATCCCTTTGCATCCTTTCCTTTGATGTTTGCAGCACCAATCCCTTGGAAACATGCGACATGACCAAAGCGCCACGTGCGGCATAAAGAGGCAGAGAATATATGAGAATATCAAGACTTTGCCTACTTGGGTGCATTGGGTGCTGTGCCTTGTCACTATATTCGTAGTTTATGAATGTTCATGATAGTATTTATTTGATGGCTACACCCTCTAGTAAACTAACATAGCTCTGGAAAATCACCATTTTTAAGAGGTAAATCAAATATAAATGGCCATTTTTCAATAGCTATGTTAGTTTACCAGAGGGTATATGGTGTAACAATCCCATCTGAATGGTGGACATAATGTGGGTTCCATGGCTGAGGCAATGGCTTCTGCTCCTGGCTCCAGGATGAGGTCCAGTCCCAGAAATGGTCCTGGCCCATCACCGAAATAGAAATTGTGATATCTTTCCCTATCTTTTCCTATCTTTTCCTATCTTTACCATTCTTTACCTTGTTATATCATGTTATATCTTGCACCTTCTGATTTCAATGTCCATGTTTTCTTTCGCAGATTTCGCATCAACTTTTTACCACGAGCTTTGCCACAGGCGTTGGCTCCTCGCAGTCGAAGAGTGTCTGCTTCACCTGTCCGTGGCCAAGCCACGGAGGCCACGGAAGCCATTTGGCTTGGTCAAAAATGGGGGACAGAGCCATTCAATAACCAATTTATAGCCAATTTATAGCCATTTGAATGGGAAAAATAGCCAATTTATAGCCAATTTATAGCCATTTGAATTTCGGAAAATGAAGCTGATCTCCTTGGACTTGGGGATACATTGGGATACATATCTCATGTTCAGACAAACGCATTGCTTGGTGCCCAGCCTTAACAGGTGATGCCCTCAATGATGGACATGCCTAGTCGCGACAGCGTTAGCACTTTTTTGTTGAGCACTGCTGAATCCATTTAAGAGAACTCGGGAGCACATCTTTGCTGTCTCAAGCATGAGTGCAAATGCTTTGATGAATAGATGGTAGGAAATGTATGTAAAAGTCAACTTCGGACGGTGGCCGTCACTTGTTCAAAGTGACAGCCTGAAGATTGGATGCTCGAAGCAGTTCACTCTGTGGCCCGCCTTGCCCTGCTTCAAACAGCAGAACCTGCTAAGTCACGAAAGGGGGGTTGGTGCAACGCTCTGAAATCATGATGATCTAGGGCATGTCAAGCCAAGGCTAATTTGTAGCAATTATATAGATGGATGTGGTTGTTCTTTGCTGCTCTGGAGGACTCTTTCAGAGTGGCTCAGATTACCTTTGTAAAAAGCATGTGCTTTCCCGCTCTGCAGCCATCTTCTTGAGCACACCTACACTGACATGTGGGAAGGGAGTCGTTTCTTTCAGCCCGGCTCTCTGAGCAGCCGCACTCTCTAGTGGCATCATCCCACTTTTCATGGTCAGGATCACCACTGCAGTCCGTTTCTGGCAAGGCACAACATCACCAGGCAACTCACAGGGAGATACCAGCAGTTGGCTGGTCTGGCTATCATTCTTTGGCCAGGCGAAGTTGGATCAAATATTTTCTAGTTGGTAGATTCGTGTGATTCTTATTCAAAGATATTCTACAGCAGAAGCCAAGCTCTACTTCAGAGACATGTAGACCCCGAGAGGCTCTGTGAAAACTTGGCAAAACTTGGCCAGCAGCTCTGCTTCGGTTGCCTGAGCCGTGCTTCTGTTGCTTCGGTAGTCAAACATTGCTGGGAAATCTCCATCAAAAATGGGTGATTTTCCATTGCCATGGATGCTTGATTACCGGAGGGTATCCTAGAAGTCTGTCTGCATTCATGTCCTTTTTTAGCAAGTGCTGAGAGTTTCCACTTTTGAATGGATTCTTTTGGTTTGAAAGGGACAGTAGCACTGTGAAAACCCTTTCTGACCCCTGAGAAGCACTGGCGCTAACTGAACACTCTGGGGATCACACATCCAGCATCTACTGCCAAACAATCTTGGCAAACTGGGCCTGCTCTCAGCATGTCGCGTTGTGCCGGTTGTGCCGGTTGTGCCGGCTGAATTGAGCACCACTTCTGGCACATCTCAGTGACCGACACTGGTCCATGACATCCCAATAGGCTCGGAGGCAGCCATCATCCCTAAGGGCTCCGGTGGGGTGGGAAAACTCTGTGTTGGTAAAATGGCTTTGTGCCAAAAATAGTGGATTTATGTGGATTTACCTCAGATCTATTGCATTGGCAATTTAAGGGGTATCCCATTTTCAGACAAAGCCTAAGTTGGATGTGTCTATGTCATACATTCTTAAATGATCTTACACTTTGTAATAAGGAAAGAGGTTCTTGATGGTTCTTGAGAGGTTGGTGATGTACGTCCCAATTTACGGCCCTAACAAAGCACCGCTTGGCCTCAAATGCCTCAAATGTCATCACATTTCTTCTTCAAAATACAAGGACAGACCAAAGCATGCAGTATTTTTGAAATCGATAGCAAAATCCCCGTGCAAAGTCACTTCCAGGATTCATCTTGATTTTTCATCGATCTGACATTGCAAGAGTCCTCCACTCACAGCTCTTCCGCCAACGTTGAGCTTCACCGAGGTTCACGCTTCTTCTTGTATGCGACACGGTGGCGGTAGCCAATCCGAGCCTGCCAGTGCCATCGAGAGACGTGTCGTTCAGTGTCCCTTTTTTGGGGTCCGAGGTTCGGGGCTTCAAAAGGAGCCTGGCAACTCAGAGTCACGTTGCCATACAGACAGGGAGCGTCACAGCCTGACGACGGCTCTGAAAATGTGGGATGTGGGATACCTCCCATGAAGTGGCCATGTGATTTGGGATATAGATACTCAATTTTCAGACAAACCGTTGTGTTTGGGAATGCCTAGAAATGGAAGTATTCAGTTCAAGGCAAGAAGTGGTTCTCTTTCCAAGGCAATCCCTGCATCGGTCCCTACAAATGTTCTCCCTCAATGCCCCACAACTTCTCCCAACCCTCTCAGTAGTCGACCCTTCGTGTATGGTGCACAATAGTATGGAGGATTCCGACCTGCAAGAAATTGAAGGCTGGTAATACACTGATGTTGGACGGAGTATCCCTGAATTTGCTCAACAATCAATCCCATCACTTTGATGCACGTCTTGAATGCCACTATCAGTCATTATCTCAATTCATTAAGATCCAGGCAACAATAGGCTCGCTTTGCGATGTCCCAGTCCTCCAACTGCTAACCCAAACTGGTGGAACCCAACTGGTCCGAAAGAAATCAGATGGAAGCGGCTTCTTCATGGTTTCCCATGCTTACTTGGCTCTCCTCTGGTTTCTTCATGGTGCAGTCATAGCCCATCCTGATGGGTACATGCTTCTCATGCAAAGCAAGGAAACGTTCGCATGCACATCCCCAAGTCCACATTGTACAAGTACATTGAGGGCACCCCTATTGATTTGATTGTTCCAAACCTGTTGACAACATTTGACAGTATTCATCCAACTAAGTTCACGGCGCCACTCCAAGCTGGAGACCTCTGAGTGGAGATGGGACTCAAACGGCCAATGAGCCGTGTATCATTCATATTCAATCATTGTTTATGAATCATATATAGTCGGGTAATGTCGGGTAGGTGTTTTCCTAGCTACAGATTTTCAAAGCTGACCAGTCCGGCGTCCGGGCCCCTGGCAAAAAAGAATCCAGCTCGTGGCCATCGCCATCAGTGCTGTACAAACCAGCGATTAACGCCCTGTAAAACCCATCCACATGACCCCAGCGGAATCTGAACATCACTCCGTCGCTGCCATTCCAACCTTGCTCTTGCTTCTAAGTGCATGGCTCAACAACTGACACAGGTACTTGTCATCTCAATGTCAGCCCTTGATGCTTTCACAGATGTTTGTCAAGCAGCCTAGTTTTAAAAAGTCCTCTTTGATGTACTCTAAAGATTAATAGTGAGGCTTGAAAGAAAAATGCAATTCTGAAAGTTGCCGAGCATGCCAAGCAGGAGCATGTGCATGTGAAACTGGGCAGTCGTGGTTGAAGATCGTTGTAGTATATATCTGGCCAGTCTTGAAGCTTTGCATGATGTACAGTACCTTCATATTGTGGACCCAAAACATCTCTCGTCCAGGATCAGATCACATCTGGCTCTTCCAGCAAGGTCCCAACCACCAGAGAATCCAAAGACAAAAAGTCAAGTTGAATGCATGATGTTAGCCTTCTAATATTAGATACCCACCTAGAAACTTTGGTGATCCCTGGTGTGTATCTGGTTCAACATTGGATCTGTTCATGTTGGGATCTAACATGGAGGTATTTCAATATTTGGAGGATGGGATTTTCCTGATGCTCTCCGCAGCGGGGTACGCCTGAAGTTGACATACTCTTCGTGGAGCTTCTGCAACTGATTTTGCAGCTGCTCGGCTTGTTCTTCCTCCTGACCATCCAGCAGATCAGCTGGCGTATCAAAACCCTGGTAGCCGGGTGAACACCAACGTAGCTCGTAAATGGATATTTTATGATATCTTATTAATCTCCACGACTCCACGACTGTGGAATGTGGTAATGATAGGTCTTGACAAACATCAGAGGCCTTCTTTTTCTTCTTGGAGGAGAACCTCGGTATTGTTCCCGCACTTCACCATTGGATGCATTGGATGGACTGTCAAACCTCCAGCACTATGCCGAAATACAATCAGGATAAACATTACCACAAATTGATACATATGGCATGTTCTATTGGAGACGAGTCCGGGAACAAAAAATGCAGCTTAGCTTGGCGCATGAGTCAGTTCTCTCTCGGCCATGGATACGATTTCCACAGCGTTCTAGCTCATTACTCCAAGTCTGAAAGTGGGTTCAACACGTGGGTGGGCTCTGAAGGTGGGGTTCAGCAAAAGGGCAGGCTTTCTCAAAATGGATATGGCTAAAATCTTCCACACCGAGTGAAAACGCTATAGTCACTGGCCATGTGCGAGTAGTCTGCCGATATCCGCCGATCTTCAGCTATTTTGTCATGAATTTGAGCCAGAACACCCAGATGTAGAGGAGTCGCGGAGCAAAATGCATCGAAGTGCACCATCTTTTGAAAGCAGAGACGACACACTGCCCATCACTGCTCTGTCAATTATATTTTCTTGGTTGGGTTGCAAGCAATCGCATCCACAAAAACCTAAAGGTGACACAAAAAAATGAAAATGCATTACACTGCACCATTTACCTACTGTTACTATCATCAACCATCACTCAACATAATTTACTGAAATTTACCAACCCCTGTAGCTGGTGGAACTGGCTTCTTTCCACGATTCGCCTCAACCTCTAGCAACTTTGTGCTTTGGCTGTCCGAAGTGCTCCCCAAACAGGAACAGAAATGGGTGTACGCAGCAGCAAAAGCCAGTGTTTTGAGTGCAAATTTCCTTGAAAACACTGAGTACTCCTTACTGTAATACTGGAAAAGCCACAGCATCCAACGGTCCAACTCTGGGGTGCTTTGCATCGGTCCGGCCAGCTTTCGGTCCGTAACCGCCATCTAAATTTCAACATTTCCACATGGAGCAAGGAAAGACGTGTGCCTTCACTGGCTCACTTAAAACATGCATTGGCCATCAGCTCTCCTGGTCACTTGGATTAAGAGAGCGATTGGATGCTGACCACTCCTGAAATAGCTAGGGGCCGAGAAGGCCAAAGCATGCCAAAGCCAACTATTTTGGTTGTGTAAGGGATGGTTACTGCATGACCTCGCATGTTTTTGAAAAAAGTGATCTCAGTCGGACCCAAAGAAGCACGAACTTAAATCCAAGTGGACTCATGACCGCGAGTAGCACATCATCTTGGGTGTTTATACATTGTAGGTGGCTGGTGCAGGTTGACGTGCAGAGACGCTTCAGTCCTGAAGGTGTAGGGCCTTTCCATTGCGGAGGAAAGTTCCACTTGCTTGGGCGTAGTCCTTTTCGCCATGCAAGGTGAAAACCTGTGAAGCAGCAGGTTTCAAGCGAATGGGTCATTTTCTTGGCAGAACCTTCTCAGTAAGAAGACAGCTGACTTCCAAGCAAATACCTGTTCTTGCGCCGTTTCCCATCTCTGCATCTATGGTCCTTGTCACTCTCTTCCCCTGCCAGGCGCCCTGCCTTGATGTAGTCAATATCCCAATATGCATACTCTTTCAGAGATTGCGTTGCTCTGGAATCCTGCCACAGAGTGAAGAGACACCAAGGCCCTGAACAATTGTTAGCTTCTCGATTCTTAATTGATTTTTAAATAGTTTTGATAACGAACCAAGACATCTAGAACATTCCAAAACCATCTAAAACCTATGGAGTTGTCATTCCTTGATTCTAAAGGTTGCAGTACCAAGTCACTGAAAGATGATCTTTTGCGGCCCTGTCCTGGATCCACCTCTTGCAACAGTCCTGGATGCGCTGGATGCATCGATGAATCAGCAGAATCAAATGGCTTTCTCCAAGGAATGTGCCATTTAGGGTGGAAAAATGATGGTCCACTTGTAGTGACAATTCAGCAATTATTCAATAAGAACACGCAGATTTCAGTTCGTTGCGGGTCCAAGCATCCTTGCCACCCGCGCAGTTGCCAAATACAGATCTGTAGCCTCAACAGCCGTGAAAAAGCTGAACATTTCTCCAGCTGTCCAAACTTGAAGCCTTGGAGTGGACCAAAGTTGCCATGCTACCACTGTACGACTGTTCTCAGACAAGCGCCTGTGGCAAAGCTCAGAGGGGTCAGCTCAAACATGTTGCCAGCATAGTCACCGCATAGCTCAGTGTTGATCACCAGCTCTTGGGGCGCAAATGCGTTTTTGCAGCTTTCTGGCTCCTTGGAAACAAATGGGAAAACAATGGATCCCTGCAACTGCAAACAAAATGGCTGCTCATTCTCCTTGAACTCGCCTGAGGTTCATCCTTCCAAATTGCGAATACTTTCGTAGTCGTACATATCGGAAGATTATATTACTATATATTATTGTTTGATTTCCTTGGCACATCTGCACATCTGATGTCTTCCTGTAAGTCCCAGTGGCAAAAGGAAACCACGTCAGCAACCTCTCTGGATCCCAGCTTTCTGGATTTGGATCACCATTCAGATCCGCTGGCTCGCTTCCTTCGGGAAAGTGCCAGACCTGCATGGCATTGCATGGTTGGTCATCGCTGATTAGTTGATCACAACTGGTTGGCTGAACCAAACACCGGTTTCACAGACGGTCTGGACCTTCTAGATCCTCCAACTGTTCATCAAGTATTTGATACACTAAGTATCCTTCATGCTCTTGCGCTTCCATGATCTTCCATGCCATTCATCACATCCTTTGCAGTGCTGATCAGGTCCAACCGTTCAGTCAGTGAACAGCCAACAGCTGGAGCAACAAGGCCTCGCCTTGATGGTATTATTGTTCCACCTCAGTAAGTTGGCACAGCACCATCAGCACCTCCTCAAGTTTAGCAATGACGAAATGCAGCTCCAAGATGCTTGAAGCAGACTCCCCTATGCACAAATGGTGCTTTTAGGTCAAGACACTCAGCAGCAAAAGTTCCAGGGTACATATTGAAGATCTCGCCAAGATAGCCTCAGTTTATCTCAGTTTACAAGATGTCGATCCTTTGCTATTTCTATGTATTTCTATGTATTTCTGAAAGTGCCAGAGGTTCAACTGAATCATTTCAGTCAGGTCTGGTTCCCAACATGTGCTGGTCCCGTCCCAGGTCATGGCACGTTTCTGTGGTGGTTTGCATCCTTGTCGTTGTTGACCATAGTCGGTGTCACAGGATGTGGAGACCGTATCATACCTTGATGCAGACGATCGTTGCAGCCGCAATCAAACTGGTGATGACTATAGTGTTTTTGGTCAGTTCCATTGCAAAGTCCTTCGGACATCAAAGACCGGCATCATGCTCTTTCCAATTCGTGGTTCCATAATCATATATAGTTAATATAGTTGTAGGGGTTCTATCCCAACCTATAGATGAAAAATAATCTCAGGGTGTAACCACCCATAGTTCGCCAAGTCCTGCACCCCACATAGATGTGGCCTTGGCTGCCCAGTCACCATGTGTAGGATGCCGGTGTGCACAAGCGCAGCTTCTCTTTGTTCATGGAGCACTCACCACGAACATGGAGCGTGATCTCGGCAAAGGTTCTTCGCGGTTGAGCCAGCCACCAAAAATGTTGCTTAGAGTAATTGAGGTGATTAGTAAGCCCCAAAAAGATAGAAAGTTTCACATTTTCGATATTCTCGTAGGGTTTTACTTCTCTAATCTTTTCTGTCTGTTTCGGGGATTGGGGGGTACCATAGATGTTTCTGAGGGAAAAGCAAAATCGAAAGCATCAACCAGTTTATGCTCCACAAAAACCAAATCCACCCAAAACATCCGAAAAAACGAAAGGAATCTAAAGGAATTCTAAAGGATATGATTTTGCTCATGCCAGCGGTATTTCTCTGCTTATTTTTGGACTTTAGGGGTGGATGTCCACTGGGGATGTTCAGTCGAGCTTCCAAATTCGGCTGATCGTTCGCGAATTCTGCGATATCCAGCTCACCTCCCTGAGGACAAAGGATGATGCAACACACAGTTCAGTTCTTGCTTAGCCTGGAATCATGTTGACATACCCTTTGGTAATCAAACGTGGTGGGAAATCCCCTCCTATAAATGGAGGTTTTAATGGGGGATGTTACGGATGTTCCATTGCCATATTTGACTACCGGAGGTTATGAACTATGTAGACATATCGAATCCGTACCGTTTCCCGATGGCATTCCCGCAGCCTCCGGCCAAACATGGTCACTGGACATAGTCCAAAATGCTGGCCACCTTGCTGCAAGACTCGAATCTGATTTCACTCAAAATGACAGGAAGATGTGACAAGCTATCGATCTTTGTCCGCATATTGAGCTCAAACCAGAGCGTCTGGTTTCCAAGTGACATATTCCGAAATATTCACACCTATCCACAATTATCCACATCTCACGGGACAAATGGAACACGACGAAACCTTAAAAAAAATCTATGCTACATACATAGGCACTTCCCTTCATTACAATCCATCATTACAATCCTATCTCGGTGGAGTCACCTTTCCTGTTTAGCATCCCTGCAGCTGAGAAACAGCCCTGCACCATATGGAACGTGACGGTACTTCATCGTCACCAGAAAGGACTTCGTTGGATCCCAGGCCTCATTTTGATCTCCGCAGATCTCGGGAGGATTTTTCCAAATGGGTCATCATGTAGAACATCAAACGATGGATAGGATGCTTATATACCACATTGTACTACCAAATAATACCAAACATCTCATTTATACTACTGTAGATACATGATGATACATGTGCTTATATGTGATTCAAGCAAGGATCCAACGTGATCCGGCAGGGCATCTGGGTATATTTGGCTCTATCAAAGTAAATGACTGACCAGCCACTGCAGCGGAGTGGCCTTGTTGGTTTGGACCCTGACTGTATTTCGCTTGCCTTGGCCGCGAAAACTCACAGGATCTCTGCCAAATAAATCACGTCGTCCGTTTCCCAATACCGCCAATACCCTAGACCCGGAACACATGTTGCACCTTGGGAATCTGAAGCTCAGCTAACCAGAATAGATACTGCAAGTATCAAGATTTGCACAGCTACCTTGCCTTCAGGTCCAGGATGTTTGAAGGATAATCCTACTCTCAGTATCCAAGCTTTCCCATATCCTTCCTTTGAGCGCGCATCGCTCCGATAAAGCCTTAGCCACGTTTCCGCTACAAGAAATGGTGCCCTCAATGCTTTTCTATCAATCCTTTTGCCATATCTTCAGCTGTACAGATACAGCTAGACGGGATGATAGCTGAGATTCTCACAGCATCCAGGCACTCCTGGTTTCTAGTTGGAGCTATATATCAGTACTATCACTTGGACCTCCTTGTTGGAGACCGGTCGAAGGTTTGACCCTGAACTGATCCTATTGACAGTTCAGCAGCACGTATCACATGATCTGATGGGTAATTTTCGGGTTTGGGCTTGGGGGGTTCACTGAGAACCACCTCTAAGATTGACTTGACACGATCCAGATTTGCACTTGTCACCAAGATGAAGTCCACAACAGTTTCACTGCTGTTTCTTGGCAAACGTTCTGGTCCACTGGCATAGGTATCTACCAAGCAGGCTTCTTGGATAGCTTCGGCAAATCCTTCAAGTGCTTCAGCTTCTGTAGTATGTTTTGTGGGATGGATGTTGAAATCACCAGCACACAGCACAGGCATGTTGGGAGCCCACAAGGTTGAAGCATCAATGACGGACGTCAAGAAATATAGGCACTGTACCTTCTTGAGCTCAGCTTCTTTCATTCCATCAGGCAATTCGGCTGGTTTGGACTTCAAGTGCATGCAGGTCGCAAGGATACTTTGGTGCGATTCTTTTGATTGCAGAAACAATCCAAGAGCAACCTGTGGCATCATCTCAAGTGCTGCCTCACGGCCATATACGATTTGAAATATGCCAGGTGATGGCTTAATTTGGCTCTTCCACTTGTTGGTATGTTTGCGCCATTTACCACTTCTTAAGTCAATGCTTGTCCAACATATGGCCTGCTGGACGCTGAATCGCTCCGTCCATACAAAAATGGCCTGTCCTTCAGTCTCCGCGATTCGATCAAAGCCTTTTGTCTTTGGGACAAAATAGCCTTCATAGCCATATCGGGACAGCATGGGCTCAAAGAAATCCTGAAAGTGATCAACCTTGCGCAACGCACACAATTTCCGGGGGATCCTGATGTAGGATGGTACCCTGGAAGAAACGCCTCTGAAAGTTATGGATACCATGGGATGGTTGAATTTCCCTTTGTCAATTTAATACAGCGATAGAGAAAGCCCTAGTTGGAGATGATTTCCTTCTTACAAACCTTTCCAAATATAGAATTATTGTTCACATTTCTATGTTGGCTTGAGAGGAACTGCTACATCATGAGGAACTTGCGAAGATAGGAAAAGAACGTGGAAGTTATACTACATGTCCTGAGTATGTAGAGTAATTTAGAGTATAGAATCTTAATGTAGTACACAGACTACTAAGATGACACTGAATTGTGCCAAAACCATCCCAAATTCTTCCCTGCCCCATGTATCATGTATTGTTTAGAAGGCACTGAATTACGACGAGTTTGTTCACGGTTGATGTTAATTGGGGCAAGGAAAAAAAACAACTCTTGACCATTTCCTGACCCTACAGGTGTCCAAAAGAATCAATTCCTTTGCTACACTTTGTACCAAAACAACACCAATGTCAAGGACCGTCCTTTTTCCTTGCGGATTCCAAAAAGCTCAAACCCTTTGCTACAGCATTGAATCTTGGCCGGCCGGCACTTCAAAAGAACACCGAGTTGTCCAACAGGATACATTGCAGTTACTACACCTTTATAGAAAACAACACCCAAACAATCTTGGAAGGAGGTAGGCCATGAACCACCTAAGGACTGAACACTGAAGTGTGCAAGGGTTGCCATGGTACTGAACAATGCTTTGCAAAAAATCTACAGCATTGAATCTTCGCTAGCCCGATTCCAAAGAGCACCAAGATTCCAAGAAAAGTAAAGAAACGAAGATTTGAAAGAAAGAAAGAAAGAAAGAAGGAAAAGCAACGGAAGTGAAACAGAAAAGATTGAAGGAAGGACGCAGAACAAAAATCAACAAGAACAAGAGAAAGAAAGACATGATCCCACAGTAGCAAATTCCAAGACTCAAGGATCCTCTCCATCATCTCTTTTAAGTATGAGTTCGAACACAAAAATCAAAAGAACTGGATCTAAGTGATTGTAACTGTCTATAACTGTCTACTGTACTTAAACTCCACTCTCTTCTGGGAAGTATTTATTGAACTATGAAATAAGTCATTATGTAATTGTTTAGCTGGGTTTGACTTAAGCAAAGTACCCCATTCCATCCAATGGCTGTTTAAGCGCAAAAACTCATTTTCCGAATTCAAATGGTTTCAAATGGCTTTAAATAGAGAGTATACATGACATACCCTATTTTCAGACACACCCCATAGCATATTGTTGGTTTTATACCCTATAAGTTGGTAGGAAACAGGGACGTGGGTACCCCTGCAAAGTCCCTCTCATCAAAACCAGGAACTTCTTGTAGGCACACGATGTCCGCCTCACAGCGAAGGATTTCTGCCACCAGGGAATCCTTTCTCTTCTCCCACTTCCACTCCTCAATCTGCCCATCCTTCGGATCTGTCGCCGAAAAAGCTGGAGACAGGGCCCCAAGTTATCGCGAACATGTGTCAACTTTTAAAGGGGAAAAAAAAATGATTTGGGGGTCCCAAGTTTCAACCTCTCAAGTTGCCACCCATCCTTCAAGATCTTCTTCTCAAAGCGTTCACAAAGCACGTTGAAGGTGCAAATGGTGAGGCTCAAGGACTCCTCCAATCCTTCGCCCTCCAAACTATGCCATGAATGCACAGCTTGGGCCATTGGAAGCACTGCGTCTTGGCAAGTGCTTGCAAGGAAAGATTGAAGACATTGAACACATATTACATATCCCTTGTTGCTTAAATCATGTTCAATCCCCATTTCTGGTTGGTTAAGCACGGACATTCGGATCTCTGGATGCAGAATTCAGAAGTCCCATCCGCTTGGGTTGCCCCCTTTCACTTGGGAATTGTTCATCAGGTTCTGGGTACCTGGGTGTTTTGGCTCTCAGGATCTCTCGAGCCCAGCTCATCCGGAGCAGCAAGATTCGGTGGTGATGATGATGATGACGACGACGACATAATGATAACAGAATGATGACAGCAGAATGATGATAACATAATGATGATGCCCTCCAAGTATGGGTCCTTCACAATCTAACAGCCAGATTGTTTCAACGCTATTCAAGCTGAGGCGCCGTTTTCCAGGGCACCTACGCGGATGACCACGTGGTCCTGACCGAATCTGTCAAGAGGCAACTCCATCAAGCTACCAAGATATACCAAGATGAGATAAGGTCAGTCTGAGTATCAAGAAATGAGGAGTCTGAGAACATCAAGCTATCAAGAAAGGATACAGCATGTCTCAGAATGTACTTGCTACATTCTGTTGCAGACTGTCCTGAAAAGCTTCAACAAGTCCTTGGGAAATCGCAGCCTCTCGTGGGACGTAGTTGACTTCCTCAATCAAAACAACTCTTGCCGCAGCGGAAAAATCATGCGTGAGGGGAGAGTCTCAGGGAGCCCTTCCTATCCCAAGTTGTTCTACTTATATATAGATATTCAAGGATATTCCCCATCCATAAGGATGGATGTCGCCATTCGAGTCTCACGGCCAATCTGTTTCTGGCATTTGATCCCAATCAACGCAAATGCAACGAAGATCAGCGATATCTCAACGATCGACGATAAAGGTTGACTTCAATCGGGCGGCTCCATTCGTTGGATCTTCTGTCACAAATGTCCAGTCCTCAGCTCTCATTTCCAGTGCTGGACTCTCAACTACCAGCAGCACCATCTGAAGGACCATAACATCAATGTAAAGTAGCTCCTTCAGATTTGCCACACCCTGTGGCGTTCACATGCGCAGAAAAGCCGCATTCCGTTCAGTCATGCGAGTCATGCGTCTTTGAAGAAGGACTTTCCACTTGCTTCCCAATTCAGATAGTACTTGGAGGCACTCCCTCCGTAGCCTCGGCAGCGACCCGTGGCCGGCCATCCGTGGCCGGCAACACTGGAACAAGAGGCCCCCGCCCATCTAAGAGTGTACACTGCATACTCCTGTGAAAATTGGCGCAACAGTCTTCATCCATGGTCACCCTAGATATCTATGGAAAACACTAACACTGGTTGCTGCGAACTGCAGTAAAATGATTGCAGTCCAGTGCGGTCAAGACACAACCGAATTGAGCCTGCAAGTCGTCTGCGTCTACATCTATATCAACACCAAGATCGATGTCAGCTGTAGCAGCTAGATTGTCAGCATCCCCAAGGGGGCCTGGCAAGCTGCTAGACAAGACTGTTGCAAATGTGTGGGCGGCTGCATGTTTGATCTTCAAACTCTGGGCTGTCCCATGTTCAGCAAGTCTGAAGCTTGCGCTGGAGAGTGTTGGGCCTTGCTTAGCTCGACTCCGTCTCTGCAAAGCCTGGAATGTGGTGGACAAATGCATCACAATGGGTGGCCTTAAAAGATTTCAGTGGTACAGTATATTATGTATATTGCCTCAATGTTCCAAGATGTTCCAAGCAAGTCTCCAGGAGACACACCGCATGAAACCACAAAATCGAACTGATATGAACTGATGAATTGCATCCGACGGTTCATCCCCAAAAGTACACATCCAGACCTGCAAACTGCAACCTGCTTGACATTCGTCATCCTCACGGAGCTGACCTTGGGGAACTGTGCGACTCTACAGACTAGGCGTGTGCGCGTTCGGTGGCACCTTGAGGTTCCTTTTTGCAATACACATTGGTTATTTCAAAGAGCATGTGTGATTTGCCCGTGGTTGGATTCACCAGGCATAACCAGCAGATCGTGGACAGCGTGGATAGCTTGAGTAGGTCAATCGAGCACAGGCGCCGCTCAAAGCTGGTCGCTCATCTCATCTGAGGGTTCTGCTCTCTATCTCTGCAGCAACAACAAGTAGCCTTGAGGCGCAGTGCAATACGCAAAGAATTAAACACGAACTGACTCATCGTGGGGAGCAAAGTGATCGAAAAGAACACTTTCACCAACTCTTTGGGATGAAAAGTGAGACAACACCTATGTCTTGTGGAGCCTCCACAGCACCAGCCATCGCTTCATCAACAAAATCATCAAGGTCAAAATTGCAACTTTTCTGGCCTACAAAGAGGCGTGTAGACTTGAGAGAGGTTAAAGACTGGCTACAAGTACTACAAAATAGTCGAGATATTCAATCTGTTCTGTCAACTGAAATACTGCAACAAACTTGGGCTGCAAAGCACAAGCTAATGTCCCCGTATGCTTTCCAAAGAGTCTTTATCCTTTTGGCAGTTGGAGTGAATGAGCTTGTTTGACGATTCACGCCTTCAGTAGTGAGCCAAAGGTGCAGAGGCAAGGACAGATTTGCAATCTGGGTGCGCAAACCACAAATGATCCGGTCTCTCATGACTATCTTGTCTTGACAACAGCCCTATGCATCCAGACAGCAAATAATCTTTCGGAGTCACATCTTCGCGCTTTGCCAAAGGAAACAGCACATTCAGCATGTAAATTGTATTTAAAGTCAAATTCTACGCACGCAGCAAATCAATGCAAATCATGGACTCTTCCAGAATATCGCGTCTTGAAGTATCTCGAAGTATCTCGAAGTCCTTTTTTCCTTACGATTCTGGAGGTTTGAAGTTGGTTCGGCCGCCGCTAGCCAAGGATGCCTCGCCAAGGTAGTCAGACTGTATTTACGTCCAATATCATGCAACACATTGCAACACTATACTTTGTGTCGCAAAAAACAAGTACATGGTAGCTGTGTTTGTTCCATGGCTGCCCAGTCTCATTACTCCAATGGACCAGTTTATTCTCGCAATCGTTCCACGTCTCACCCGCAAGTTGCAGTTTCTACGACATATTACATAGATGTGTTTCTTCTCATCTTGATTAGCATCCCGCCAACTTACCTAGACCCTGCCGGAGGTTGGCATATGAGTTTCCACTAAAAAGTTGTTGTTGTCGTCTACTTATTCCTTAATATTGTCCCATTCTATCCCCATTCAATCCCATGAAATCCCCATTGTTGATGCTTACATCCCATTGATCACCTTCCAATCCCAATAAGTCCCTATTGTTGATGGTTAAGTTAAAACCCATTATATCACCTCATTAAATCATCCCTTTTGTTAACGCTTAAAAATCCGCCAGTTTCTTCAGAAACTGCGATTCTCATCAAACGCCGCCTCATCAAAGGCCCTCGCCGCTTCATCCTCCTCATCGAATAGGCCCAAATGCCTTGCAACGTGAGATGGGTTTGCCCCAGACCATGGGAACACTTTAATGTGGTCAACCCAATAATAAACAATAGGGATTTAATGCAGGGTTTAACGGGAATACAGGATGTTCCATATGTTGCAGTCATCGGCTGGCCTTCTGCCAAGGCGTGCCAGGAACAGCCCGCTTGGTTGATGATAGGTGACGCCTGGCGACGCGAAGACGCACGTCACATGGAGGTTTCCTAAAATAGGGGTACCAAAAATGGATGGTCTATAATGGAACATCCGATTAAAATTGGTGATTTGGTGGGAACCCCTATTTTGGGAAACCTCCACATTGTTGGTGGCCACTTCCCAAGCCTAAGAAGCGAGAGGACCCACCACGAGGAGCTCGCTCCTTTCAGCGACTTGGCCGATACTGCAGACCAAGATATGTTCCAGATGAGGTTGTGTTATCTGCCAACTGGTTCCACGGTGATGAAGTCCAACTTTTTCACAAGGGTTTGTCTGAAATATTCTGAAAGTAGAGTACCCGTACCCCAAAGCACAGCCTAAAGCACATCACGGAACATTGCAACGTGCAACGATAGCAGTGTCCTCATCCCACAGATCATCGAAGTAATCAGTTTCTTCGAGGAAATTGAGCATGCGCAGTTGTGTGGCCTGCGAGGCGGTTCCGATCCCAATCTACCGGCAATGACTAATACATTGCTATAGAAAATGAACCGTTTATAGATGAATCACCTACATATTGATTTATAATGCTGATTTTACATAGCAAACTGCAAACTGTTGAATTACCAAATGGTATGTGAAGTTGACAGGTCCACGACAGATTACAACAGTATGCTTGTGACAGTTTGTCAAATTTCGTGACTGCTTGCTTTGCCGGCGCCCATCTGAATCTGGTTTGAAACTGTAAAGACACAACACCAACAAACAGAAATTGAGCCGACAAGGCATTGATTCCAATCGATCAGGAAATATCAGGAGTCATAATAAATAGAATTTCTTCTGTTTCTTTGGAGCACGCCGAAGACACTGTGACTTGTAAATTGTAGATACTAAGAAATTCAAACAGAGCCACTGGCACCAATCACACCTTGTCCGCCCCTGTGCTCCGGATAGAGCGATCTACTGCACGTGCTGCCTTGCTGCAGGTGACAACACTTTCCTCAAGAGACTGAACCCACGAAACACAAAACCCACAAAACGAATCTGGCCCACTATCAGGTGATGTTCCTGTGCTGTCTTCATTCCACGTACAATTTTGATCTATTTTGGCCGAGTTAGTTTGTAGGAGATTCAACGACGGAAGCTTGGTCAACAGGCGAGCCAATTATAAATATGGATGCCAGTTGTCAGAAAGAATACTTCTTGGTGATACCAACTACTCGATATTCATCACTGATGATACTTACTTAAGTGTTATTAATCATTTCTGTGTGTGTCGAGATGTCAAGACCAATCTGAAACTTGGTCGGACAGCCTCCTCTTCGTCATTGAAACTGCCCAAGAACTGCTTCTTGTCGAAGATCTGAGCAGGGTCTGAGAGATCCAGCATGCTGCATGCTGCCAAGCATCAACAGCTTAAGACCACAACGCAAAGAAAGTGATCGAACACGAACATGGTGAAAAATATTGCACCATATTGTACCTCAAAAAGTCATGGTTTACTTGTTTAAAAACCTAGATGCTATTTTCAAACATTTTCCATATTGACCAGCAATGATTGGGAATCCACCAGCGTCGGCAATCATACAACACCGCTGCCAGCCTCGATCTCGGCCCTCCACATCTTGCTATTTCGGGTCTTGTAGACACCAAGAAACCTGGCAGTGGC
The DNA here is from genome assembly GCA_003297045.1 of Symbiodinium sp. clade C Y103. Lineage (NCBI taxonomy): Eukaryota > Dinophyceae > Suessiales > Symbiodiniaceae > Cladocopium > Cladocopium sp. clade C. Next base: position 60,198 of record BGPT01002036.1, on the reverse strand, counting down.
AGGTCCAACGGCTCCACATGGGAATCTCATGGGAATCCACTACAGTCGGGAGGTTTAGTCACATCATGTTTTTCTAAATCCATACAGTTCGCCTGCGGAGAAATCGATGCGAGGGGGTCACATCAGGGTCACATCAATTNAGGTTTAGTCACATCATGTTTTTCTAAATCCATACAGTTCGCCTGCGGAGAAATCGATGCGAGGGGGTCACATCAGGGTCACATCAATTCATGTTTACAATGCGTTTCATGTGTAAATACAAACTTTAACTTTGGATCCTGACTAGAACAGCAAATACANGTCACATCAATTCATGTTTACAATGCGTTTCATGTGTAAATACAAACTTTAACTTTGGATCCTGACTAGAACAGCAAATACAACCGGAGCAGAAAGTCAATGGCACACCGCGCCACATGCCGTTGTTTGCAAGCCACACCGTGTTTTGAAGAAGACATCAAAAGACAAGCGCGGGCTCTGGAAGGAGCGTTTCCCATTCGCACACCGTGAATCAAAAGCCAGCAGATAAGCAAGCAGCCAACCAAGCGGGCCGCGCCAAGCACACTGGCTGGGGCAGGCAGGCAAGCAAGCAAGCCCGCAGGCAGCAGGCAAGCCAGCCAGCCAGCATGCAGGCAGGCAGCTTGGAAAGCAGGCGGGCAACGCCAAACAGGTCAGGGAGAAAGGGGAAGCACACAAGCAATCAAAGGCTAGCCAGAAGCAGCAGCGGCCGCATCATACCAACAGCCGCAGCAGCAGCAAACCAGCCGCAGCAAACGAGCCGCAGCAAACGAGCCGCAGCAAAGCAGCAAAGCAGCAAACCAGCCGCAGCAAACGAGCCGCAGCAAAGCAGCAAAGCAGCAAAGCAGCAAACCAGCCGCCGCAGCAGCAGCAGCACCAGCAGCAGCAGTACCAGCAGCAAAGCGGCAGCTGCAGCAGCAGCCGCAGCAGCAGCAAAGCAGCAGCAAACCAGCAGCAAACCAGCCGCAAAGCAGCAGCGAAGCAGCAACAAAGCAGCAAAGCAGAAACTGAATCCTGAGCATNAGCAGCAGCAAACCAGCAGCAAACCAGCCGCAAAGCAGCAGCGAAGCAGCAACAAAGCAGCAAAGCAGAAACTGAATCCTGAGCATCTGAAAGCTAACAACTCCAGTGGCAATGCTGGCAGAAACTATACACCTGTGTTTCCAACACTAGTTTTTCCATGCGAACGTTTCTGCATGCTGCATCAACAGCTATATACTGACAGATTGAAATGACACAGCCCCAGACAGGATTTGTTTCTGCA
>BGPT01002036.1:32713-52713 GCA_003297045.1 Symbiodinium sp. clade C Y103 | reverse complement strand
TACAGGAAGATCTGATCCACAGCACCTCTTTCCTTGACCATATAAATGACGCAAATAATACTTGGGGAAGAACTCCCCTTGCCCTCCGAATCTTTGCCCCAAAGGACTGGCGGTAAAAGAAGCAGAAGGCCGGCCCTGATTTACAAAGTTCAGTGGTGAAATCTAAGTCCGTGCAACAAATGCAAGAGCACTTGCCCATCCAAGGACTACTGAAGCTTAGTGCTTTACACTAGCTACTTTGTGGATCAAAGAAAGCGGCAGGTTCAAAAGGCTCGACTTAGAGACATGGCAATAGCTGAACAATGCTGGACCAGTGCTCTGAGAGGGGGGGGTACAATGAGGAGACTGTGGAGATAGATGGAGTGCAGAGAAGACTCTGAGCCTCACACCCTCCAGTGGGATTTGCAGACTGGCAAAATGTTTTCAGAATGCTCTGCTCTTGCACATGTTTGCTGGCACAACATCACTTTTGCTGAAGATGAAATGCAAAATCATAATATTCGTCCTTGAGAAAGGTGACTCCAACACAACTCATCGTTTCGCTGTGCTTTGTCTTTCACAGTATATAGATAGGCAGGGATGATCCTTCGCCAAAGTTCATTCGGGCCCAAAAAAAGTCTGAAGTGCCTCTTGAATTGGAAGCGTTGATGCAACACTTTCCTTACATGTTTTTCCACTGCTTCACCCAAATCAAAGCCTGTCGAATCTCCCAGGACTCACCGACGCCCTGAAACAAAGAAGAGGTGGAACGGATTTAATGACAGCAAAGTCAAGGTCATGGAGGGCCATGAATGAACTTGGCATGAAAGCCGAATCAGGACTATAATATCTGATTGCAAACTCTTGGAGTAAGGCAGATATTGTTACGAGTATCCAACTGCTGTTGCTGAAAATTAGCAGCAAGGTCTAACCTGATAATGTTTTGTTTAAAATTGTGTTGATGCTGCATATGGAAAAACACTGAAAAACACGTTGGTACCTTCATCCTTGAACTCTCCAACTCTCGGAAAGCGAAACGATTGAACCTGGCACTTCCAGTACTTTACCCTGGTAATAGCCAGGTGGCGTTCACACTGATAAAGCTGAGAACTTTGTGGTACAGGTCCTGAGAGCCCACATGAGCCCACGACCATGAAAGTGTTTAGCACAGCTTCAATGTATTTTTCTCACACAGTAGCTTTGGTAGCCGCAGGGTGCGGCATTATTACTGCCATTGCTTGCACTCCAAAGAACAAATGCAAAAGACAAAAGATATATTCTGAATAGTGCAGGGTCCCACAGCCAAAAGATAAGAAAATAAAAAACAAAAATGTTCTCCCACATTGTTATGTCTCTTATCGTTTCTTGTCTCAACTCTGTGGCCCACTCAAGGCCCTGCAGCAGTATCCCATGAACATCCATGAACCATATGTAGTCCATGAGAGCCAAAACCTTCAATACTCTCCTGCGGCCTTCTTTGTCTACTCACTCGATGATTGCTGCTCGATGCGAAGGGGACAAGAAAAGAAATATTTCACGTATCTCATTGCTGGTGTCAAGAAGAGAACAGGAAACACAAAGCATCTTGTGACGGTAAGGCAAAAACAAACGCTTGCAGATCAGTGACTGCATCGGAATTGCTATCCACCACACCATATATTTGGTTGCCAACCTAGCATGAACTCAAGGAATGCAGATACACACTTAAAGTAGAAACAAATCAAGGCCCTGATATTCAGACATTCACTCGAAATCTGAAAGGTGTTCAGACTGATCCAGATCAAGTTGCAGCTTCATTGATGTCATCTGGCAGATTGCTATATCTTTCCTTGCCGGCACACACCTGTCAGATAGGATGCCAACAGTGTTATGCCGTGGTGGACAAATTACTTTCGATGTGGCAAACCTGCGGAAATGAATGTCTGACTGCCAAAGATTGCACAGTAGCTTCCTGTGCCCATCTCAACTACACTATATATATCTCCTACGAGAACCCTTCCAGACCTGCTAATACAAACCCTCTCAAGGCCGCATACACATGAATGAACGTAATTGTTTGTTTGCATGTGTTTTCTCGGCTTAGGGCCGAAGAGACACTTCCAACACTGGTCAAGTCAAGCCCCATTTGTTACGCACTTTCTGTGTCTGACGCATGCGGCAATTCCGTTATAGCAGCTATCCGTGTTGCCATCCAATAGAGCAGGTCAACTGCAAACAGCAGCAATCACTTTCAAGCAAGGCAGGCCCGAATTTCAACCTTCATGATATTGTTTGCCAAAAAAGATTGGAACGCAAGAGCTACACGAAAAATGAGGAAAAAAAATCTGGGGAGAAATACAAGCAGGAGGATGGTATTCTCTTCCACTCTAAGACTGTTTGGCAGCATTTTGGAACTTCATTGTGCCATACCCACACATTTACATGGTACTTGCAGCATTTTGGAACAAGAATTTGTCATGTGAAATGGCATTTGCAATATGTTGAAATTAGATCGTCATTGTTTTTGGTTGCTGCTGCTGCTGCTGCTGCTGCTGTTGTTGTTGCTGTCTGGCTCTTGTTGTCGTTGATTTATGTTCATTGTTGTTGTGATTTTCATCTTAGTCACTGCTGTTGTCAAAGTCACCGTTGCGTTTGTTGTTGCTGTTGCTGCTATTGTTGCTGTTGTTGCTGATGTGGCACTGAAAGGATTTGGGTGAAAACGCGGCGCCAACTTACTTCTCATGGCATTCGCCACAGATTGATGGTGTTTTAACCTATTGTGTTTGTTTATTCGGGTTTGTTCTCGTTGTGAATTGCTAAGTGCTGGAAAAATTATATGAATGTTTTTTGGTGAATTCATTGATGTGTTTTCACGCAACGCAAGTGAGGCAAACGAATAGGGAACCAATGAAAGCAAAAACCCAATGGCCGTAACCAGAAAACTAATGTGAATAAGAAACAAAACTCATCGAACAAAAAATAACGATAGTAAAACAACACTAAAATATGCAGTGAACAAAATTCAAAAGACAACACACTCATATTTGTCCGTCAAAAAAGAAACCTCCCATACATGCATGGCCAGCCTTCGTGCATGTTTTCCATCGTCTCCCGCAAAGCGAAAGAGATATCACAAGACCTTTCAATGTCAGCACCAAAATTGGTTTCATTTCAAGTATTAAGCAAAATATGGCATCAGGTTTTCAAGAAAAGATGGTGTCAATGTGAATGTGCGGTACATCTATTGATCAACCCAATCACAAGTCATCGTTTTCGCAAGCACTATGCAATGCATGTAAACCCCAATTTGTGCAACCATCTGCCATCAATGAAGTGGCCATATACCTTTGCAAAACATTGCTTGAGGCAAAGAATCAAAATTTTTGCGCCAACCCTTGGAAAATTCACACCTCCGAACCAGGACGAAGCTGCCCTAGTGACAGGATTGCTGTGGAATGCCGCAAAACACGGCGATCGCCTGCATGTGTTGATTTTATGAATGGATCAATCGCGACAATGCGAGTCACGAGAAACAGAACATGGGTCATTGGCATTGAGAACGTCTTAGAACATTTGTTTACACATAAAACTTGCACTGCAAAATTACTTGTTTAGCAGCCTTTGGGACGTGCTTTGGCCTCTTTATCTGTGGGAGACCTGGAACTACTTCTTACATAAAATCAATTTACAGAAACTATTACTATTCCCGAAACAAATCCAAAGTTGAGAGGCTATTGAAAAAATGATCAATGAATTATAAGTAACAATAAATAGAAAACAATGTAAGTTAGGCCTAGAAGGATTGGTTTGAAACGGTTTGAAATGGTTTCGGACTCTTACCTAGTAAGTAGTATGAAACGGTTTGAAACGGTTGCGGACTTATTTGCTAATTAGCCATTTGTAGAAACTGTTTGAAACTATTTGAGATTTTTGCCAGAGTGAAGTAGCGAGTAGTAGGAAACGGTTTGAAACGGTTTGAAACGGTTTCGGACTATTACCCACAAAGTAGTGGGAAACGGTTTGAAACGGTTTCTGTCATACCGTTGTTTTGCTTAAAATCATTCAAAAATACAATACAGTACATTAATATAGAAAAATGTAACTTAAGTTGACAAGTATACACATAGACAATGGTATAATATGAAAATTGTCTACAGACTGAAAAGGAAGAAAGTAACAGTGCCTGATTCTGAGATGAGGAGTGGAAGAACATAAAACAAGAGAGAATGAAGAACGCCTGCACCAACAGCCTGGCAGCCTTTCTCTTTTCTAGGATTTAAGAAATATGTTTTTTTTTAGATTCACATCTTAGGAGGGTTAATTAAGCTGGTAAGCTCCCAAAGAAGCCGGGTTCCCCAGGTTTCGCAAAGGCTATCAGCCACACATCTGTTTGAACCAGCAAATTCGGTAGGTTAAAGTCAGAACCCATGTGGGTCTTGTTTGGGGAACATGTTTTTTGAATCCCGCAACTTGTGGATATCGTGTGTAGAAGTATTCGCAGTGTTGTATGGCACATTTGGCACAAAGTGCATTGGGCACAGAGTATGCCTTGTTCTTGTTGCTGTTTGATACACCCTTTCTTGGATTGAAACGGCATTACAACTGGTTTGGTGTGATAGTGCTCCCAATTGGATCTAGATTTCAAGCGTCAACAGTTTCATTGTGGTGAACCATGGGTGAAAGAGGTGCTAGTGTCATTCAACTGGCATACGGGGTAAAGACATTGGCCTTTTCTCACCACCAACTACTATTGGCGAATGATTGTTCCAAGATTGAAAAGGTGTTGCCCCATGATAACACGGTCAATATCCATTTTTGTTTGAAAGATTACTCTTTGATTTAAGTAATGGTTCTTGGCAAATCAACATGATTTGGCAAATTGTTTCTGCAGTTTCTGTTTTACTTGGGAAATGGTTTCTATATTTTCTGCTTTACTTGACAAATGGTTTTTACATATTCCATTGATTTAGCACATGGTTTCTACTGCTTAGCAATTGGTGTCTACCTTTGCAAGTAGTATTTTTGTTGATTTCACAGAAGTAGCAAATAAAGAAACCAGCGCACTCCCCAAACCAGCGCCATATAATGTTGCCGTGGTTCTTCAAAACAGAAGCAATCAAAATTAAGAATTTCAAACCTCTAAAGGTGAACCGCCTCTCCAAAAGAAACAAAACAATATTTTGTGGCGCGCCTGGAATTTGTATTTCCGGCACGGAAAATCACCGCACTCCTTGCAATCAAAATGGTCACGTACATTTTCGACGTTCATCGCTCCATACTCAGTTAAATTCAAAACAGCGCTAAACAATGTCCAAAAACCTTGTGTATACCAATCAAACTGTATTCAACATTAATTCATCACCTGGGGTTTGAGTCCGCGTTTTCCATTGGAACAAACTAGACAACCACCAAAGCATATGAATACAAGACTGTCAAAAGATACGCACTGATGTCGCCTGGCAAATATGTTTGTTTGCTTCTGGTGGCAAGCGCATTCTGGGCCATGGCGACCCGCCCAAAACATGATGACCAAACAAACACTCATTTTCCATTCATTTGCATGTTGGCACAAGATTCCATTTTTGCGCCATCCCAACATCAAAATCCAATGGGTTTGTAAGCGTCCTCACCAAACATGGCACATTGTGCAACCAGCAGGAGGAAGGTTTGCGACAACAACGCACACTTCATCACACCAATTACCATCCACAAATGATTCGCGATGCGCAAGCAGATGGACAACCTGTCCATTTCACCCAAAATTGCAAACCACACATGTCATCAACCGTGCAAATAGAAATAAAGATATTTATACTGGAAAAATATGGATACAAATATTCATAGATATGGCCAAAAATATATGCAACGAAACCCTCTATTGACATGATGTGTACGTGTGTTATGTGTAAAAATTCACGCATTACGATGAAAACATGTGAATTTACAAACGTATATATATATATATATAATTATATATATATATGTATATATGTATACATGCATGTACATAGGTATTCATCACACATGTTTTGTTGGAGTGCCGGGCACCATCTGAGAAGTGACTTGGGCATACGGCCAGAAAGGGAGCACCCACCAGGCCATATTGACTTTGAAACCATCCTTCACTAGTTCTAATTCTGGTAGTTGTATGATCAGGAAATTTTGAAAACCTATTCACAATGAAATTTATTTTGTACAAACAATGCCGCGCATGATTTCGCAACGATTTGTGCTGTTAATTGCTTTCCGGTTTCGCAAAAGTGGGAAAGTGAACCTTCAAACAAAATTGATCGACCCAATTCATCCTGGAATCGCAAACAGTGCGGAAACAACTTCGTGGTTTCTGTTGTGGCCATGCCGCAACAAAGAGTTTCGAATAACAGCAAGTTTTCTGACCCAAATTTCATTTGCCCATCAATCAATTTAAAATGTTTCCGTGTTCGACAAACTTTTTAGAACAAAATTGGCAACGCAATTTCTTGGAGCCACGGGGGGAAAAAATTAAAGGTGCGTGTAGACTTTGAAAGGCATGAACATGAAGTAAGGGTTGTTTCACTTCTTCAGCTGACATGCATTGCAGTCGACGCACTGCAGGCTCCCTTGCTCCAAGGTAAAAGCATCCCTGCTTGCTCCGCTTGCAGGTTTTGAACCCAACATACCACTCCTTGCTGTGACATGGCATCTAATTCATCGAGAAAAACAAGATCAGTGGAACCAAATCCATTCTGGTCAGATCAACAACGTGCTGAACACTACAAGCTCTACGTCCAGCTGACCTACCAGTACGAACTCCGGACCATGAACTACCACCGGTACCAGCACATGAATGGGAATCAGGCGCAAGGGCAGGTGATGATGAGACACCTAGACCTGTAGCTGATGGGAGACCGAGGGAATGACGGGAGGTGCAGAACGGAATGGGAGACGTAGCAGGCATCAGCCTTGTGGGGAATGGTCAAGCACGAACTTCCAAACTCCGCCGAGCAGTTGGCAGTCTGAGGGGACAATTCCAAGGAGGGGGATCATGCAGTCTCAAGGGCCTATGCCGCCCAGTGCTGAATCTGAACTGCCTGAGCAGGGGGAAGGTGAGACCATCGAACACAACGATCAGCACCCTGTGAGGGAGACGGACACCGTAGAGGGCAACCTTCGGGACAAGAGGAGGGTGAACTTGCGGGACACCGCCATGGGCTCGAAGGCACCTGAGGGGAATGTTCGGGACTCCATCCAGGGCAAGGCCACAACCAAAAAGAAACCAATGGGGGATACCCTGGAGACACCGCTGGGTGAAACCATGTACCAGGAGGCAGTCTTGGAGAAGGAGAAACGAACTTCTTCACGCAGAGATCCAACGACTGCGTGCAGCAGCAGCAGCAAGCTCAGCGTCAACTACCTCACCTTGGGTCGAAGTGGACCAGGCACCATCGACACCGAAGACAGGAACAGGTGCAGCTCCAAAACACACACCAGGTGGGACGGATGGCCGACTCTGGCACAGGCTGGGGCAATCGAGCCAGCGCCGACGCCACCAGGTCAGTGAAGTGGCCCTGGGGACCAGGGCCTTCAGAAAGCCCAGGGAAGAAGCCTGGTGTTTGCGGGCATGTCTTGAGGTGGTTGCCTCAGACTGGGGCGGGTAGCCATACTGACTTGCAGACTTGACGGGGACCCCCCACATGTGCTGGGCTGGGAAATAACAACTAAGCACCATAGAAAATGAAATCAAAGGGGTGCATGCAACATGTGCAGACAGGCAAGTCCAACATCGCCTTCAAGCTGCACATCAATAGATTAATCAACGTCATCAAGGTGACCGATATGAGGTCGAGATCCGTCAAACGTGTTAGCTTTACACTGGTTATCCCACATACAGGTTTGGCTTGTCTCCAAAGAGGACCACTTGGATGCGAGACTGGGTTCATGGCTTGGCCACAAAGGGTACCACGACGGCGAAGGAGTTTGAGCAAAGACTGGGAAGGCTTCGTTTCTCATCATTGGCACTGGTTTGGGGACGGCCCTTTTTGGGGCCACTTTATACAGTTGGGCTGCAGCAACAAGAAACAAGAAAGGATATCTCAGAATACCGGCTATGCTGAGGGCATTGCTATTATTTTTGGCGCCGCGTTTTGATGAGGGGGGCAGTTTGCAAGAGGCCCCTCCATTGCCAGGGGATGGAACGGAGAAGGAGGAATTGATATTCTTCACTGACGCCAAGGCCACAGAGACAGGAGCTTGGATTCAGGGGTTCAAACGTGACTCCACAGGAGCGGTGTTGGCTTGGTTTTCAGCAGAGATTCGATCTGACTGGGCAGAGTGGATTCAATATAATATAAGAAGGATCCTAAGAGGGTTGTAGCCTCTCTTGAGCTGCTTGCGAGCTTGGTTGCGTTAAAGCTTTGGATGCCTGAAGGGCGACGTGACCTTAGTGCAACTTGTTGGATCCGTGGAATGACGGACAATCTTTCCAGCACCTTTGCAGTGGCCAAATGGATGTCGACAAAATTTCCGTTGACAATTCTGGTGATGGAGTTGTCTGAAAGTCTTAGGATTGGGAGATGTTTCCTCAAGTTGGATTGGGCCCACGTGAATCCAATCAATTGGCGGATGATTTGACAAACTTGAAATTTGATTCTTTTGAGATGGGTTCCAGGGCGCGATGGGATCCAATGGAGCAGCAATGGCATATTTTTGAGAAATTCATGAAACACGCAAAGGGATTTCACGATGAGATGAAGCCAAGAAAAGCTGAGGTGCAAGAGCCGATGCCCCGGAAATCAAAGAAGCGCAAAATGTTTGGTCCTTGGTGAAAGGTTGTGGCCGACCTCGGATTAGGGGCAAACATAGACTCGGTAGCCACACCGGACAATATGTGTGGCAAGTCGCGAGCCCCAATGGTCGTGGTAGCCAACAACTTGAAGTAAATAATCAAAGGAAAACAGCGGGGACCAAAGGGTATATATAAACGTGAGCGGGCGCGGCGTGCACAATTAAGAATTGAAAATATACACATTGACGCGATGGTATATTATTTATAAATATACCGCGGCGATAGCCTCACCGTTTATATATACTTCTTTGCTTTCCCCTGGTTGGACCTAGGTTTGTAAAGCGTAGGACGACGCCGTTTTACTAACATCTGGGAGGGTTTAGGGAGGGCTGTGGGTTTACTTAGCTAATACTCATTCGCGACGCGTTGCGACTGTGTATTTGTAAGTAAGTGTTTGTGTCGGGATCCAGTTATTGATCCTTGCACCGGTTGGTGCCCTTTTCCTTCTCTCGGTGTTGGGGCGTCTTGCTTGTTGGTCTGGCTGGGGGTTGTGTTTGTTTTTTTTGTTTGTGCGCGGAAGTTATGCCCTTGTACACTCGGAAGTTTGTTGACAAACTGTTCCAAACCAAAACACAAATTTTGGGTGAGCGCATTTGTCTGAAGTCGGTTTTTTTACTTCCGGTGACATGTTTCTTTGGCATTTTTGGTATGGACAATGTTTTCATGAAATCTTGAAGACATCAGAATGTAAAGGTTTATGGCTTCCGAATGTTCCTTGTAAAGGATTTGTGGGTTTTCTTTGAAACTCTTTCAACCAAATCATTCCCGTCCATTAGGAACACTCTCGAATGGTTATGTTGTATGCCACAACTTTTAGTGGATCAAGATAATGGGTTGGAGCAATTATTCTTGCCCACCCACCCACACCAAAGGGGGGCAAACATAAACTCGGTAGCCACACCGGACAAAAATATGTGTGGCAAGTCGCGAGCCCCAATGGTCGTGGTAGCCAACAACTTGAAGTAAATAATGAAAAAGGAAAACAGCGGGGACCAAAGGGTATATATAAACGTGAGCGGGCGCGGCGTGCACAATTAAGAATAGAAAATATACACCTTAACGCGATGGTATATCATTTATCAATATACCGCGGCGATAGCCTCACCGTTTATATATACTTCTTTGCTTTCCCCTGGTTGGACCTAGATGTGTAAAGCGTAGGACGACGCCGTTTTACTAACACCTGGGAGGGTTAAGGGAGGGCTGTGAGCTTACTTAGCTTACTTACCTAGTTTACTTAGCTAGTACGAGATCGTCTTACAAGGCTACAGGACTGGGTGGCCTTTCGATTCTTGATTCTCAATAACAGACATCAAACCGGAAGTGAAAGTCCCTATTGTACAGTCGTAGCATGTCGTAGTACCCGTTTAGTTTTCCTACTGTCCATAGGTATACATAGTTTCCCTCGTTCTTTTTGTACATTGTGCACACAGCAGGGTCTAGGACCAACGGCCGCGTGCGTACAGCAAAGGTGGCTTGGGCAGCCAAAAAAAATATATGTCTTGTAGGGACGAGGTCGTTTTTAAGGAGGAAGCCTTATCCTACCTAAACCTGTCCTCATAGATGCCCTCACCTCCATTGAAGTCCATCGCACCTCGGCCTCGCAAGTCCCTTTGTACAATCTCCTGCGGATCCAATACTTCAAGGAATTGCCACCCGTGGGAGTGGAACTGAAGTGTCCACTGCCGAAGCATATGACCAAGCCATGCTGGACACACGTCATTTTTGGTTCCAGCGACAGGTCGCTTGGGATCCTGAATGGGTTCCATCTCTTGATCGCTATATGGAAGTTACCATCCCTTGGGTCTCTGTAGTCCCTTAGTCCACAGAGACTGCCCTGGGACCAGATGGGATCCCCTATGCAGCATGGCGCCACCTCCCTCATCTCACGATACAACTCTTGGATGCGGACATGGAGCAACTTATCACTGATGTGGCTCCCCCACCAACGCAGGTCAAGGCTAAGTTAGGACCAACTGCTGATTACTTTCGTCCTTCATGTCAGATACGCTTGACAAAGTGCAAGATGGGGCTGCTGCTGTTGTTCTATTTAACCAAACCCGTGACATGTTCCATAGCTCACAGACAATGCTAAATTTGCCACGGGAGCCTCAGGGTGCGGTTAACAAAATTCAAGGTGCCCTGGACGACTGATTGCCGCTCTGTTCCTAGGCCTCTCCAAAGCATTTAAACGTATCAATGCCCACTGGCTCATCCATGTTCTCTATATATTAAAAGAGCGCCCACATGGGTGATCAGTCTCTTTGGGCGGCAAATTCGTCATAAGGTCCAAGGCAGACTTCTACCTCCTCTTTTAGCGCGCTCAGGAATAGACATGGGACGTTCCACCTCGGTATTTTTTCCTGCCTTGCCATAGACCCTATCTTTACATTGCGCAATAATGCCCCACAAGTCTTAGCTGTTGAGGGGTATGTTGATGATGCCACATTAGCAGAGCCCATCACTAGCAATACTCAATGGATCATCCATTGTCTTCGTCTAGTACGTGAATGGCGTACGGCTGGAATTGTCATAGATAAAGCTGACTGCTGGAATATAGGTGTGCCTCTAGATGCCAACATTCCCTTTACTACATTTCTCCCCTACGCAGAGCTCCAAGATCGTATACACCTCCTAAATCCTTCTGGGTTCGCAACACTGTTTGAATGTGTTCTGAACTCTCCTGTTATGAAAGATACTATCATCATCTGCCGGGGCAGCGTCTGTATCCATTTTCTCCCTGCCGCTTTCCGGTCATTGCTCTTGCATGGAAGCCCAATTATCGGACAATTGGCTCAAGCGGAATGTCACTGCCGAGCTAAAAACTACCCTTGTAATCAACCCTGCCTCGTCTGCTAAGCTTGGTGTCTGGACCAAGCTGGCATAGGCCTGCAATGTGTTGCGCCCTCCACTGTCAATGTGGGCCTATTACAGTGGTGTACAGGGTGGAATTTTCACTTATTTGGAGTGGTGACCTTCGAGCCTCCCAATCTCATTTTCTCTTCACTGATGAGCAAGCAACTGGCAAAGTTTCAACCAAGGGCACAAGCCGAATGTGGAAGTATGAGTATTAAGCCATGTATTATCTACTTTAATAGTTTCTGCCTGAGCCTTTTTTACTATGGTCAGTTATGAAAGCAATTTCCCCCGGAACAATTCAATTCGGTATCGCCAAAAAAGCTCTTTTGTTCTTCAACTGAACTCGGCACGTCATTTAGCTGGTATCTGTCGATGGCTTCGCATTGGTCCCCTCTTAGACCCAACTTTAATGCAAATGGTGGCATCCTTTGGGTCTTGCGTCGAATACCGCCATCCAAGATAATGGGGCCCCAGCTGAAAATCCACAGGCAAGCACAGGCTTATGTCCTTAGTTGTCGCAACAAATTCTGGCTGGAAGGAAGTTTCGAACGATCCTCTGGAAATTTTGATTGACCTGTCATCAGAATTTCATGGATACAATGGCGACCGCATGATTCTCATGATCTTTAAAACAAGTGACACCTCCACATGTTGTGGGATTCAGGTTGATGGATGATGATGATGATGATGATGATGATGATGATGATGATGAAATCCCACAAGCTCCAATTGAGCTTGAGCAGGAACCTGGAAGTGCAGATGACATAGCACCGTTAGCACCTGAGGATGGAGTTGCGGGTGTTGGCATTGACTTTCAACAGCAAGGCGACGCAGGTCACGAAATCCAAAGACAACTTGTGCTTTCTCCTGAGCGTGGTGACACAGTAAATGGTATGAGTTGTTTCCACACTGCATTGGCCACGTTGCGTGAAGCTTGCTATGATGCAACGTTTTAACGGACCTAAAACAAGAGCCTTTTTCCAACCCACAAAAAAGGGTCGCAAGTCAAGCAGCTGAGTACGCAAAGTGAAACCAAATCAAATTTAAAACATGCTAACAAAAGCAAACAAGGCAAAAACAAAAATCAAGCAATGCAATCAATCAGCAAGAATGACAGCAATGAAGTACCGTGCGGGTCCCTTCTGGCGTACGTAGTTTTTTGATCCTTTTTGGACCTCATTTTGGGACCTTCACACTGGTAAGTTTTGCTTTCCNAATGAAGTACCGTGCGGGTCCCTTCTGGCGTACGTAGTTTTTTGATCCTTTTTGGACCTCATTTTGGGACCTTCACACTGGTAAGTTTTGCTTTCCAGCAACAAGGGCAAGCGAAACACTAGAACGCTCCAACTGTGCAGTCGGTTGCCCAAACCGGCGACCGGACACTACACAATGGGAAAAAGAAAGTAATTTGAATTTTTACTATTTCTTTTTACATTTTCCAAGTAGTGTAGCGTCAGGTGCCCGGGTTTTGAAAAGCAAATGGAACACCTTATGCTCTAGAACATCATCCCTACTCTAGAAGTGCGTTCCCAATGAGTACAGCCAATTTTCAATGGATCTCTCTCACTATATCTGGTCCATCTTTTTGCCAAGTGGATCGTGCAATAGGAGTGTAGGTTTCATTGGGAACTGTTTTTATTGTGTAGCGTTTGCAGGTTGTTTGATGTTGGTGGAAATGGCTGTCTATTGCCGGTTTCTTGCTTTCAAACAGCTCTAGGAACCTTGGAAAGAAAATCCTTAGTGGGTTGAGGTTTCGCTTNTTGATGTTGGTGGAAATGGCTGTCTATTGCCGGTTTCTTGCTTTCAAACAGCTCTAGGAACCTTGGAAAGAAAATCCTTAGTGGGTTGAGGTTTCGCTTCGGTGTAGCAAGCTCAGCTTTTCTGACTGCAGATTCACGACAAATTGCTCCACCTCAAGGACCCCCAAAACGAAGTCCAAAAAATCCGCAAGAACCAGCTACGCCAGAAAGGACCCGCATGGTACTTTGCAGCAAAAGCTTTGCACTTTGCTGGCGTTCTGGCTCAAGAAACGTCACCAAAATTAGGGCTANCTTTGCAGCAAAAGCTTTGCACTTTGCTGGCGTTCTGGCTCAAGAAACGTCACCAAAATTAGGGCTACAAAACAACCCTGTTTTTGGGTCTTTGAAAGCGTTCGCTGATAGTATCTGCATTCCAAGTTTTGGATGAAAAGCGAGGCGTAGGTTTACTGGGCACAACTGCTTTTGCCACACGGATTCCATGTGCATATTTTTTGCGCGCCTGGTTGCAACGCAAGCTTCTGCAATTCTTTTGTTAAAGCGATAAGGCGGTTCTAGATCCGCAGCACGCTAGGTGCAGCTGCAACCAAACTTTGATGCAATGCATGCAGCAGCATGCGCTTGTTTGTTGCGTGACAGAAAGCACACAGCGACTTTGGGATAGCTTCACATGCTCACCATAGCGCAAACAAGCGCACTTTTCAAGCTCAACACGGTGGCCGGGAATTGCAAGCACGTCTCATCCGGGTTCGACACAAGCAAAGGCTTTTGAAGGCGCGGTTTTTTGCGTTGAATACTTGAATCCGCTGCCACTCCTGTTGCAAAAAAAATGAAATTTGCGACCCTGCTTTTGGGTCCGGAAAACGGCTTAAAAACAAGTGGAATTCAGTTGCGGGGGATCTTTTCTGGGGGCGCTCATAACGGCGCCGTTTTTGGAGACGATGTTTGGCCCTGCGCGCCTTGTTTCTCGTAGTTTCCGTTGCCATGTCCGGCGAACCTTGCAGCCATGTGCCGATGGAACCGCACCAGAAGACGGACATGGACGCCGACGTGAATGTTCAAGGCCAATCACACCCCCTTATCACCCAAGCCCTTGAAGCTAAGCCGGCTATGAACTGCGCTTCATGCTGGGCACGGAAAGAACAGGCACCACTATAGCACGAAAACATTTGTCCTGGCATTAGTCGCACCAATTGGCTCCAACTCCTGTGCGTTGACTCACCACCCATGCAAACGTTTATATAATATCAGCCACGTCACCCATTCTTGCAAAGCCGCCTTGCAGGCGCCTCCACATCAATTCTCCAAAAATATTGCTTGCCCATCAACAAAATGTCACTTTGAATGCCAAATTGTGATACATGACACATACAGAGAAAAAACCGATCCAGTACTATGATGGAACGTTCTAACGGACCTAAAACAAAAGCCTTTTTCCAACCCACAAAAAAGGGTCGCAAGTCAAGCAGCTGAGCACGCAAAGTGAAACCAAATCAAATTTAAAACATGCTAACAAAAGCAAACAAGGCAAAAACAGAAATCAAGCAATGCAATCAATCAGCAAGAATGACAGCAATGAAGTATCGTGCGGGCCCCTTCTGGCGTACGTCGTTTTCTGATCCTTTTTGGACCTCATTTTGGGACCTTCACACTGGTAAGTTTCGCTGTCCAGCAAAAAGGGCAAGCAAAACACTAGAACGCTCCAACTGTGCAGTCGGTTGCCCACTATCAGCGAACGCTTTCAATTCCAAAGACCCAAAAACAGAGTTGTTTTGTAGCCCTAATTTTGGTGACGTTTCTTGAGCCAGATTGCCAGCAAAGTGCAAAGCTTTTGCTGCAAAGTACCATGCGGGTCCTTTCTGGCGCAGCTGGTTTTTGCTCTTGTTTTAGGTCCGTTAAAAGGTTCCATCATAATTCATTGGGAACTTTTTTATTGTGTAGCGTTTGTAGGTTTCTTGATGTTGGTGGAAATGGCTGTCTATTGCCGGTTTCTTGCTTTCAAACAGCTCTAGGAACCTTGGAAAGAAAATCCTTAGTGGGTTGAGGTTTCGCTTNACCCGCATGGTACTTTGCAGCAAAAGCTTTGCACTTTGCTGGCGTTCTGGCTCAAGAAACGTCACCAAAATTAGGGCTACAAAACAACCCTGTTTTTGGCTCTTTGAAAGCGTTCGCTTATAGTTCTGCATTCCAAGTTTTGGATGAAAAGCGAGGCGTAGGTTTACTGGGCACAATTGGTTTTGCCACACGGATTCCATTTGCATAATTTGCGCACCTGGCTGCGACGCAAGCTTGTGCAATTTTTTGTTAAAGCGATAAGGCGGTTCTAGATCCGCAGCACGCCAGGTGCAGCTGCAACCAAACTTTGATGCAATGCATGCGGCAGCATGCGCTTGTTTGTTGCGTGACAGAAAGCACACAGCGACTTTGGGATAGCTTCACANGCAACCAAACTTTGATGCAATGCATGCGGCAGCATGCGCTTGTTTGTTGCGTGACAGAAAGCACACAGCGACTTTGGGATAGCTTCACATGCTCCCCATGGCGCAAACAAGCGCACTTTTCAAGCTCAACGTGGTGGCCGGGAATTGCAAGCACGGCTCATCCGGGTTCGACACAAGCAAAGGCTTTTGAAGGCGCGGTTTTTTGCGTTGAATACTTGAATCCGCTGCCACTCCTGTTGCAAAAAAATGAAATTTGCGACCCTGCTTTTGGGTCCAGAAAACGGCCTCAAAAACGTTACCCGCAAAGTGGAATTCAGTTGCGGGGAATCTTTTCTGGGGGCGCTCAGCGGCCCCCCTTTTTGGAGACCATGTTTGGCCTGCGCGCCTTGTTTCTCCTAGCTTCCCTTGCCATGTCCGGCGAACCTTGCAGACATGTGCCGATGGAAACGAGCCAGAAGACGGACATGGGCGCCCACCTAAATGTTCAAGGCCAATCACACCCCGTTACTGGGGAAGCCCTTTGTAAGGACTCTGGTTTTTGCTTCAGATTTCAGACCCCGTTTTGGGGTTCACAAGGTGGTTTAGTTTTCAAGGATAAGAGGAACCTTTGCTTGCAGCTTGTCACATTGCTTCCCGATGAGTTTGGCAACCCCGACCTGAAGCTGGAAGATACTTTGCTGAAACCGCGTGCAAATGGAACGCGATGCCAGAAGAAAGGTTAACTTCGGGATTATAACTGCTACTGTCAGACTCCTGCAATGTCTTCGTATTGTAGACATGGCGGATAAGGAATCAGTTGCTTTGCTTCAAAGAAAGCGCATGGGTTCTGACANGCTACTGTCAGACTCCTGCAATGTCTTCGTATTGTAGACATGGCGGATAAGGAATCAGTTGCTTTGCTTCAAAGAAAGCGCATGGGTTCTGACAAAAAAATCCACAACGCAGACCACCCGAAATGAAGATGTTTGATCCGCAGCTGAAGGTCATGGCTCCAATGAATTGTTAACTTGGAAAACAAACTGAAATGGTTCTATCTTGGTACATTGTAACATTCTTGTAAAGAAATGTTGCTGCAAGCTGACTGGATTTGCGTTTGCCGAAGAAACAGCAAACATGAGAAGTTGCAAATGTGGCGGAGTAATTTTCAAAAAGAAATTCATCGCTCCTCCAATAGCACGGCGGCGGAATAATTTTCACAGACGTGCTGGAAACACAGAACAATATTCTTCGCAATAAAAATGAAGCGGAATAATTTCCCCCGGAATAAAAATACCCTGGTGCTTGCTGCTAAAATTAATTATTCCAGGCATCTTCTACCCCGCCATCAGCTCTTGATTTTTTCCTTGCGCGCTAAGAGTCTAACGGGGTAAAGGGGTGGGGCATGAAATTGTCACATGGGCATGGCGCAAAACAAGTCTTTTCAATGACAACGACAATTTTTCAAAACAACGTGCCACACAGTGCCACATGCCATGCAATCACACGCGGTTCTGCCAGCGGAATCCGAATAACATCCATTTGAAAAGTCATCAACCATGTTGAAATTTCCACGCCGTATTCTGGACGCAAATTTGCAAACACCGTCACAGCACATTGGAGCTCACATCGATGAAATGGATCTAATACAAACAACACCTACAATCCTGGTCGAATCTGACACATGCATTGAGGAAAAATGCCTGTGCGCGGTGGGCTCCAAAACGGGGTCCGAAATCTGAAGCAAAAACCGGAGCCCTTGCAAGGCGCCTCTCCAGTGCGCCGGCGCAGGTTCTGGTGTGACCGTGGCCAGGAGGTTTGCCAGTCATGGGAAATCTTTCAGTGGCCGGCCAGAGGGCCGTCCAATGGTTGTCCTCACTTCCATTTTGGGAACGCCTCTCAGTTCTTAGGCTTTAATGTTTGCCTTTTCCTTTGGGTGTTCGTGATCTAGCGTCTGCACTTCCTCTCGGTGTACGATTGGAGCTACTGGCAGCTTCATGGGTTGATCTTGATCTGAGACTGGCCGCTCTTCGAAATGCTTCTTCTCTCTTTGTATGGTGATCCTGCGTCCGCTGTGTGAACGGGCTAGGTATTTCTTAGGGGGTGCCGTGGCCTGTTTGCCTGTTAGGACCCCCCCCCTTGAAACTATTTATGTAATGGCTGGCGCTATCTACAAATCATCTGATGCTATTTGAGACTATTTTCAGAAGAACCGATCTTATTTATCACAGGTGCACAAAGAAAACTGTCGTTACGGCTACAGTTGAGGAACCTCTGCGTTCGCACCCTGTGATTTCACCCCTGAGGAATAGCTGGGTTATTGGAGGCCATAGGACCAATTCAGAAGTACACATAGAAACGTGTGAGAATCAAAAAACAAAGCAATCTCACACACATATCTATCACACATGGCTCTATCGCTCATGAGTTAAACTAATAGTAATCTTTGACTTTTGACAGGCATAATAAGATTTGATGCATGCGGCTTTTGACAAAATCAGGTACAGTATGTATAAATCAAAGACCTATCACTAGAATCATTCTCGTTATTACTATAATTGAATCTTCAGTTCTATGATATCCTACCATGGACTAGCCATATCTCATATGGTCTAAACCACCGAATCACTATCACAATTAGCCAAAGCAACATGCTNATCCTACCATGGACTAGCCATATCTCATATGGTCTAAACCACCGAATCACTATCACAATTAGCCAAAGCAACATGCTGCACTTTAGTCTGATTGAAACAGTTTAGTCAGTTTGTTAAGTTTGAACTCGCAAGGTGAAAAACAAACAGCAGCACAGGAATACGACCCGTGAAACTGATTATATTGTTTTGTCAGTCCTATGTCATGTCAACAGTATAGTTATAGACAGTTGTTGTTGTACACAGAACTGACATGACACCATGACCCCATGACCATATCATACGGGATATTTCTTGAGTAAAACAACCAATCAAAAAAGTAGTCGTAAGAATGTGTTTAAAACATTTTAAAAAACAAGGTGGTTTNACAACCAATCAAAAAAGTAGTCGTAAGAATGTGTTTAAAACATTTTAAAAAACAAGGTGGTTTACAAGTAGCTTGGAACGGTTTGAAACGGTTCTACACCATTTATACTTTGAGAATGTTGTGAATAGCGCAGAACGGTTTGAAACGGTTCTGCACTATTTATAGAATTTTAAAAATGATGTTTATAAATAGCGCAAAACGGTTTGAAACGGTTCCACACTATTTCGACATCAACTTTTATATATAGCATAGAACGGTTTGAAACGGTTTGACACTATTTATACCACGGAGCTATTTGAAACTATTTGAAACTATTTGAGACTAATTGGGGGCATGGCGTCTAAATAGCGTCGAACGGTTTAGAACAGTTCTACACTATTTATAAATAAATCCAGAAATAGCGCAGAACGGTTTGAAACGGTTCTACACTATTTGTAAAACATATCTTATTGATAGCGTGGAACGGTCTGAAACGGTTCTACACTATTTCCCAGCCCGCCAGGTATAAATAGCGTCAAACGGTTTCAAACGGTTTCANTTATTGATAGCGTGGAACGGTCTGAAACGGTTCTACACTATTTCCCAGCCCGCCAGGTATAAATAGCGTCAAACGGTTTCAAACGGTTTCACACTATTTTTAATTTTAGACTATTTCAAAACCAACAACCGACATGTTCAAAACATCTTTTTTGCCTGAAATCTTCTGGCGTGAAAGCACAATCACTCATATCAATATCAAGTATCCGTCTACCTTATCACTCTTTCAACATCATACAAATATAAAAGAACAAATCCCCAATCATACAANGTGAAAGCACAATCACTCATATCAATATCAAGTATCCGTCTACCTTATCACTCTTTCAACATCATACAAATATAAAAGAACAAATCCCCAATCATACAATCATACATCGCATTGTCAAAGTTCACGGACCTGTGACCTATTTTCTACTCAGTAGTTTGGTAGCAATTTGTAATTAGCAATAGTAGATTGCTACCCAAGGGTGTTTAAGAGCCCACCAGCCCACCCGCATGAACCAAGGGACCACAAGGGCAGCATATTCCAAACCCGAGCATTCATAAGGTTCTGGTGGTAAGGTTCCAGAAAAGTTTGGGAATACTTGGCCAGGGGGCGTGCGGAACAATCCCCAAAGTTTGGTG
>BGPT01002036.1:0-20336 GCA_003297045.1 Symbiodinium sp. clade C Y103 | reverse complement strand
CTTTGCCGATACGGATCGGCCTGTCTCATGGCCCAGAGATTGGCAAGACCCAGCTATTTGAAGTAGAAGAGCTACAGGTAGGCCCGCTTGTGCTCTTTTAAGCAAGCTGATTTTCAGCCTTGAAAACCCCTACAAATAATGGACCCTTCAGAATGGGCCTCCCCAGTANAGCTACAGGTAGGCCCGCTTGTGCTCTTTTAAGCAAGCTGATTTTCAGCCTTGAAAACCCCTACAAATAATGGACCCTTCAGAATGGGCCTCCCCAGTAGTTACAGAGTAAACTGGACTGTCTCCCGCAGTATGGTGGCGGAAGGATGCCGCAGCCGGCAAAAACTCCGGTCTCAACGACCCATTTTGAGGATATATATTTTTTTGTGCTCGGAATAAGCGCACGCGCACAAGGCTTGTGTCACTTGCCAATCTAATGAAACAAAACTAGAAGAACAAAATTGAAATGAAAAAGCCGACCCATTTGAGGATATAGGAATCCTGAAAATTGTGTCAGTGGTCCTGGTCATCCCATGGGCACTAAGATCAGCAAACCATTTGAAAATTCTATCGGTATGCCGACTCATACCGGAGGCACCTTACTGCACCATTCCCAATCGCCAGCGTTTTAGTTTCCAAGGTTGTTGCCAAAGACACCATAAATCCACCAGCTTCCAGGGGGTCAATGTGAGCATGGGCCACTATCTTTTTCCGGGTATTGGTATATGCCACCCCACCTTCGAGCGGTGAGGCGTGGTCGTCCTTTGTTCCGTTTTTCACTTTATTCAAGGTTTGAATGAGGCACATCGGAGCCTACTAGGGTGCGCTTTGACACAAATTAACCGGCCCCGGCACTATTCTACTAAAAAACAACAAACACAGCAACAATCCAAACTAGACAACGAAAAAGGAATAGCAAGCACCAAAATTCTCCAGACACAAACCAAGGAGAGGGGGTAGGTGGCTCAAGGGAGAGGAGTGAGCAAGAAAGGCAAAAAAGGTACAGACCGCAAACAAAAGGAGCAGTAGTGAGGTGTGACATATTGTCTAGAGATGGTGTGAAGCACAAATGGTTCGTAGGTGGTAACTAGTCCTGTCAGTACCTCAGACTTCAGGCAATGTTCTGAGCAACATGGCAGTGCAGAGACAAAGGGTTCGAAAAGGAGTGAATGGAGCACCAGAGGGGTACGGTCAGGAATTCGGGCTTCCTTGCCGCCGCAGGCTTTACATTCTTTTCATTGACACAGAAAGCAGAAAGTTGGATTTGAAATCCAGGCCCCTGGCCAGGTTTCGAAAACTTTCAAATCCCTTGTCACTTCGTGCATGCTGTCTCCGCCTTGTTGAAAGGAATCCCTTCTCAGTGAAGAGAGCACGCGTCTTTCTGACGCACAGCTTTGCAGCACTGTCAGGAAGCAGCCGCCAAAAATGCACAAAGAAAACCTGTGTCACAAACCTGGATTGACAAACTCATGGCCTATGCTGAAAGGTTGAACGTCTCTGCAGAACTGCATGAACGTGAAAAGGTTTCAAGCGTTTACATACAGACTTTGCACACAGGAACTTTCACACAGAAGAGCGTTTGCACAGGGAACTTTCAGAAAAGCGTGTACAACAGGAGCTTTCAAGCTTTCACCAAAACATATTCGGCCAATCTGCCACGAAATCTTCCACCTTCCAGCTGAGAACCTGTGATTCAATCCTGAGCTGCAAAAAATCATTGGATTGTAAGTTCAAATAGTGTCCAAACAGAGCATGCATGCTAGGTTGGAGAAATCAATGATCAGTTGAAGCGAGGCACTCTGTTTGAGATTGGCAAATTTCTTGGCACGCATCGGGGGAGGTTCACCTCTTAGATCTCCAAATTTTACCGTTTAGCACATCAATCATTTTGTATTTCTCTCGTTTTTTGCACATTAACCTAAAGGGTGTGCAGGAACGGTGAGCAATTGTGAAATCGCGATTTCACCCAGTTGCACATCGATCTTCATTTCGTGCGAAAGGGTTGTCGAGCCACAACGATTTTATATCAATTTTTGCACATCGATTTCATTTCGTGCGCAAGGGTCAATGAAAATAGCAATTTTTTAATTTAGTTTTTGCACGTCGACCTTGATTTCGTGCGAAAGGGTTGTGTGTCGCAAACCTGGATTTGACTGGCCTCTTAGTTAAAAAGAGATTTAGAAGAACTGACTCCTGAGAATATAAATCCTGAGTATAGACTCCTGAGTAATAATGACTCCTGAATAAAAACTCTTGAGTAGGTGACGTGAATGTGTTGATGATGATATAGAAGATGTCCACATGATGTGTCTTAAATGTAGACGATGATTGATGTGAGTAGGAGATGTTACGTTAATGATGAGGTAGATGATGTAGATGATGTAAATGATGTAGATGATGTACGTGATGTAGATGATGTAAATGATGTAGATGATGTAGGTGATGTAGATGATGTAAATGATGTAGATGATGTAGGTGATGTAGATGATGTAAATGATGTAGATGATGTAGATGAAGTATATGTTTTGTATGAGATATATGTGAAGAGGATGTGAGAAAGAGATGTTGTGTAGATGAAGTTGGTAGTTGTTCTTTGGGAAAAACCCTTCGCAGGAGCTTTCGGGAAAAACTCCCGTTTGTAAACTTGTCTTGGAGTAAAAGTTTCTCTGTGTAAAGTGTAAAAGCTTCTGTGTGTAAAGACTTGTCTGTGTAGACACGTCTGTGTGTAAAAACTGTTCTGTGTAAAGTTTTTCTGTGTCTTTCTAAAGCTTCTGCGTGTAAAGACTTCTCTGTGTAAACGCGTCTTTGTGTAAAAACTGTTCTGCGTCACAGCTTTTTGGTGTAAAAACTCATGTGTGTAAATGTGTCTTGGTGAGGTTTCTGTGTGAACGTGTATGTGTGTAAACGCTCTTCTGTGTAAAAACTCGTGTGTGTGAACGCGTCTGGGTACAAACGCATTTCTGTGTAAAAGTGTCTGTGTGTAAAGAGTTCTCTGTGAAAATGTGTATGTGTGTAAACGCCCTTCTGTATAAAAGGTCCTGTGTGTAAACATGTCTTGGTGTAAACAGGCACTATAGGAACCTAATTTTTAATCATGACACGTTCATGCATGACGTTTCATCGCGCCATTTATCATTCATTCTCACTCGTTGTCATTCATCAACATTAAATATCCTACGATTTCTTGCTATCTTCTCCTTCCCAACTCTTTTCGTCTACTCCCTCCTGCTTTCCTTTCGGGCCACACTGTCGTCTAGTTTTGTCTGTGTGTACCGATGCTTCGTATGAACCAGATGCCGATGAGCCTTTAGCCGGCATTGGCGCGGTGCTCGGTGATGAACATGGCAACAAGAGGAGGTTCTTTTCTGAAGTTGTGCCAGCAGATGTGCTGGGGGCCTCAATACCTTGAAACGGAAAAAAATCATATTTGAAAGTGAATTCTTGACAAAAGTTGATGTCAATGGATGTTTGGAAGAATGACTTGAAACAATGCAAGGTTGTTTTTCATACCGACAATGATGCCGTAAGGGGCTGTTTCATCTCATGCCATTCCACCAGTGCCAATGTGGCGCCTGTCCTTGAAGCTTGCATGGACCTTGAGCTCAAGATGGCATGGAACGCTTGGATCACACGGGTCCCAACTGAATCAAACATTGCAGATGACCCTTCGCCTTTTGAGATCAGACAGCTGTTGGAACAGCAATGTCAAAGTGACAGCATTGATGTTGCAGGGTGTTGGGAACGCCTGGTTGGATCTGTGAAGAGGAGAGGCATCCGACCAGCAGAGTATTCCCCAGCTTGACAAAAAATGCCTGTGGTGCATCCTGGTGCGAGGGTCATCTTGGAAAGACTTAGTGAAGCAAACCGTATGAACTGAGTGTTGACACGATGCGACGAATGTATATGAGTCAACTGAGCGTTGTGCTTAAAACCTTGATGTCAGCTCACTTGCAGACGTGTTGTCTTGAAATTGGTTTCAGACATTGGTTCAGTTGCAAATGTTGCAGATGTCCAACCATGTTTTTCGCTTTTAATTTTCACGTCCCACCCTCGGCCACCCTGCAAAAGCTCAGGTGGTCGGGGGGGGGGCCAAACCCAAAGCCTGGCATCCGACCAGCAGAGCATTCCCCAGGTGCGGGGGTCACATTGGAAATTTAAAACGACTTAAAAAATCAACGTTGTTCCTGATGGTAATGTAAAAGCTACGGTGTGCAGCACCGGTGTGCAGCAACGGTCAATATGTGTCCACCAGGAGGTTGAAACGAAGAGGTAAGAGGGCTGCCAGAAACCAGACCAGGAGCGGTTGGTTGTGACAGAAAGAGTCACTTTGCAATCTAGTTTCCGGCGTTGATTTAGTCACAGGGTTTAGAATTGTCACGCATCCGGACATGTTCGTTTCATTTGTCAGTTTAATTTGTTTTCAAAAAGAAACTGGCCTGGCATCAAATCATCTTGAAAAATTGAATTGAGAAAAAAATCGTTCTCTTGCGTTGTTAATTTTTCGAAAATACAAAACTGATTTTTTTAGGGGATTTGTTTTCAAAGCCGTCAGATGGAAGGTTAACAAAAAATTGTCATATATCTTCGTGTGGTGAGCTGGCATTTTCTACTCACCTTCATACACACCCATTTTCTTTGAAGAAAACACAACTGCTGATCATCCACATTGGTTGCTCGTCGCATTGAGCAGGCTCCAAAGTGACAGCATGGACTTGTTCGGCCATGAAACCAAAGATTTCACAGAATCAAGAGCACGATACAAACCCCGCAGGTTGCAAGTAGCTTTAAGACGAAAATGATATTTTCTGGGCCACAATGCATCAAATTAAGGACACTCGGTCCACTTCCATTTTCCAGTTATTGTAGATATCATAATTAATTTTTTGCAGCTCTGCCGCATCCTCGCCCAAGGGTGACCGCTTGCGCGCATCTAACCAAGGTTGCATGATTCGGAAACATAGCACGGTAGATTTGGTAGAACCAACAACCAAACGACACTGAACCCAAGACAAATCATTCATCCACGGACGGAACAATCTCTCCAAACGACCAAATTTCCCATCATTTCTGGGTTCGAAAGCCGTTTGTGATCGCGTCGAGGCAAGCGCCAGGGGGGATGCAATGTTGGGGTCGAATTGTCCGAGGTGTTGCATATACCAAAAACTTTATGTAATATTAGGATAGTACTAAGCAGTAAAAAAAATAACGATGTTGTAATTGTAATGGCGAAAATGATGACAGCGATAGCGACGGCAGCGAACGAAAATAGTGATAAATAGCAACAACGAAAAAAACAAATAACGAACAACAAGCTGGCAATAACAATCCCAATATTTATGTATGGATTATGTAACATATATAAATATGTGACATATATCTATATATATGTATATATATATATAGATTGGATAATTTTTGATTAAACTATTGTTTTTTTGGAAAACCCGATTCTGAGACGTTCCCCCCCCCCCCAGTCGATGGGATTCTCACCAGATTACCAGGGTGAAATGACCCAGAGCCCTCCAAGGTATGGCTAACATTGGCCAACAATTTTGGGGACATGACCACCTGTAGTAGAACATCGCCAACGTTCGGGTGTCCTGACGGGGGGGAGACGTTCTACCTTTTACACTAATCTTAATTGAATCAGCAGATGGATTGCAAACCATCCAGCTAGAATCGTCAGTTTTAGAATGGTTTATTTGGGTCCAGATGCTTTGTGCATGCGTAAGACACAAAACAATCCTCAGCACGTGGAGAGGCAGCCATGACCAGCTCGCAATGCAATGGAGGTTGGACCAGAACTACGGGACTTGGAGTGGGTTATGTACTCGCCCTGAAGGGGAAACATTGTTCGTAAGCCCTTGATCTTGGTTTTTTATGTCATGATCTCGGAGGTTGTCCAACCTTTGCAATTCGGGGGTGCTTTGAAACTTAAAAAAACATTCCCGTGGATTGTCTGTAATTGAGTTTCATACCAAGCAGCAGCTGTGATTCTGATTCATTTGTCAACGTGCGGGGCCCCGCAATTCTCGATGTGAGATATCGAACCACGATCCCACCTGAATTGAGACATCAGGGAGGACCTGTGTGAAACCGGAAATTGCACTTGGCAAGAGTATCCCTGCAACTTGCGCGGACCCATGGAGATTTCTTGACGAGCCATGGAGTTTCAGAGGATTTTTAGACAGATTCTGAGGATCCTATGGGATCCTTCTCCAGATCTTTGGATCTTGAGTTTTTCCTCAAATTGGGGTGAAACACCCCTTGAGCCATGGCCATGGCAGGCATTGCTGAGGAGGATGTGATCATGAGACTTTCGGATTGGCTCTCCTGTGAGGCGGATCTGTTTGGGGATACCCAGCTGGAAGGAGGGCCAACTCTCAAGTGTTCAATGGGTTTCTCTCTTGAAAGATGGGGGTATCATATGTCACTACTTGGGGTTTATGCTTAGGAAAAGTTCAATGGCAGCAAGCGCACCCTTCCAAGTACGGTTAGATTTCTCAGACCCAGATAAGGTTTCCAATCATTTCCAAACAAGTTCCATGTTATCACAGAGTTGGTTTATGGGACAAGAATCTGGAACCCCCATATTTGATGGGAAGATATGGGAAGAACCCATTGTTTCAACCGTAGAGGGTCGCTTTCACCAATCCAGTGGTGCCAGTGGTCAACTAGCGAGTTACCTCCCCACTTGCGATAAATAGACTATAGACTGGTTGGTGGTTTTATGTGTTGTTCCAAGCCTATTTTATGATGATGATTCCCAGCGGCTCGTATTTTTTGAGGTTGAAACCACCAATCCGTAGATCGTGGTACCCTTCTGGCGGGCCATGGAGGTGATTGGAAGCTTCTTAAGGCAGTTTCCTCAGAAACATCGAGTGGAGGCCCGGCCCGCAGCCGGGCTTGTGACGGGTTGGATGTGCATATTTTTTTCGATACAAGCCAAGAAAGATGCAGAAAAGGGTCAAATTACAACTGGAGTATGTTGAATATAATATTTTTCTATGTTTGGGAGGTGGCTATAACGACGGGGTTGACATACCCAGTCAGCGTGATAGACCCAATGATAAACCATGGCGTCTTTTTCTTTTACAACTTTAAGACTTAAGACTTATAACGCCCCCAACTGGGAAAATGGGAGTTACCACATTGCCTGTACCAAAAATGTCAGGGATTTTGACATATGTATACTGTATATATACTGTATATATATATATATACTGTATATATACTGTATATATACTGTATATATACTGTATATATACTGTATATATACTGTGTATGTATATATACTGTATATATACTGTATATATACTGTGTATGTACTGTATATATAGCCTCGTCCCTGCTCTTGGAACTGCGCAAACTCGAATTAGCTTGGTTTAAATGGTTCATTCCGTGACGAAATTTTGTCGCGGATTTTTCTCATCATCCTACATCATCATCATCATCATCATCATCATCNTGGTTCATTCCGTGACGAAATTTTGTCGCGGATTTTTCTCATCATCCTACATCATCATCATCATCATCATCATCATCATCATCATCATCATCATCATGATCATCATCGTCATCATCATCATCATCATCATCATCATCATCATCATCATCATCATCATCATCATCATCATCATTTGCTTCTGCAAGTTCAAGGAACGTTAACATCCCACCCCCCCACCCCCCTCCCACCCCGCGTGTGCGTAGCGTCAACTGCTTCAGCAAGTTTAAGGAACGTTAACATCCCACCCCACCCCACCCCCGCCCCACCCCGCGTGTGCGTAGGATGAACTGCTTCAGCAAGTTTAAGGAACGTTAACATCCCACTTTGTTGTATGTAGTTCCAAGAGCAGGGACGAGCCTATATATATATATATACACATATAGACTGTATTTATGTATATATACTGTATTTATATATATACTGTATATATCCTGCATATATACTGTATATATATACACTGTATATACATATATATATATATACATATATATATATATATGTATATACGATCCGTAGGTTGATCATGTTGATGCAAAAAATGTGAATGATGATTTGACAATAATAGGGTTTTCGCCATGGTTCCCCGTGGAATTTCTGAGGTGTCGATGATCCTTTTGGGAAACTCCCTAGATCCAACTCTGAAGAATGTATGCCATGCTCCCAAGATCCTTGAATGAGGCGGTTGTTATGAAGACCTTAGATAAGGCGTCCTGGGCGCAAGTCAAGAAAGGTATAAAACACTTAATTTCAAGAATGATGATCAACCACCAAACACTTTGGTGGTCCTATTCCTGGACAAACCTGAAGAGTTGATGGTGTTGAATCGTCCCAATTCACTAGGCGGCCCGCTGTGCTTGCCGCATCGGAGTTACCTGTTGCTCAGCTAGCTGCTAATGGAAGCGAGGGGTGTGGGGGGGGGAAGGGTTCAACTAGAACCACTTGGAAAGTCATAGAACATAAACTTATCTTTTGTGGTTCCATGTCAGTTTCCCGACAACCCCCCATTTTCCTTTCAAATTTAGACTATGTTTCATCTTGGTTGGTTTTATCAAACTTTACGTGCCCAGAACCTGTAGAGAGAGTCTTGCAGCTTCCAAAGTTTCAACCCCCAGCCAATTCGGGGTATTTTTCAGCAACATTGAGGATGGGAAGGGTAGAAGGGAACATGAACGAACATCACCAACACGTGATATTCAATGCAACTGCAGGGTATGATACAAGCCTCCTCAGTCTTTGAAGAACGTTTTGTTTGAAGTTGCCATGTGATCGAAAGGTATTCCTGGTTTTATGTTTATACCAATCTTTCTGTAGCCTATGTGATTACAAACCACCCATGATCCGAAGCTTATCTATTATTGTTGTGAGATCGCAGGGCTGTTTCTCGGCTATTTGCCCAGATTGTTGCTTTGAATGACATCCCAACTTGTTGTTGGTGTATGTCTAGATAGAGTATATGCTTGTCTTGTTTCTCTTTTTCAATCAACAAACCTATGGAAGTATCATATGCATTACAAATAGAGAGATACAGTTCGTATATACCTCTATAGTCCGGTATGACGGAGCGTATCCATGCTGAACTTGCATGGCACAATCATATGCATATATATATATATATATATACACATACATCATGTACATGTATATGATATGAGTTTACTTATTCGTTTGTTTATGTATTTATCAAATATCTAATACCTCTAGAAGGCCCAAGTCACGCAAAGCCGTGCGTTTTGCACCTGATTTTTGTGAGGCCTGTGGGGATGGACGACCAGCCAGAAACAGTGGAGTCTGGAGGTCAGCGAATTTTCAGTTTGGAGGCAAAAATGGGTAGTGGCGATATATTGGGGTTTGAAACATGATGAAAAACATGATTAAGAAAAAATGGGGATTCAACCAAGACAAATAAATAGGGAACTAGGAAGAATGGGGATACGAAGGGGATGTAATGGAACATTTAACCAACTATATGAACATTGGGTTTGTCCAACAATGGAGGATACCAGAAACTATAGTGATCCTAATGCGGAAAAGTGTGGTGGTCAACCTCTGGATTTTGTGTACCCCAGTAGCCCATTTTCAGACATGCCCAATTAAATATGGCAAAGGTTTGGGATCGTCAACAGCTGATGCTTGATACACGAGGATACAGATGTGGCCATCGTTGGCTGTCCATCTCTGAAAGAGACTGTCGAAACATGTACCAAGTCATTCAGCTCGGTGTGATGTATTTTTGGTTACCCAAAGATGCTGTGACCTTGTAAAGAAAAGTGTAGCGCATTTTTGTGGTAGCATCCTGGACTTTCTACCAATGACATTCCGACATGGCTCGACAACAATACATGAAATTGGATGGAGCTACGACATTCTTGAATGATGACACCTGAATAGTAACAATGACCAAAATACCAACGAAGTCTCTGGCTTAGGAGTTTTCATTGCTCGAATTGCACTGACACCACCAACTTAAAGAACGACACAACAACATTTTGCCCCTCATTAAGGAGCTGGCTTGAGACTCCATGGTCATGTCACACCTGCCACGCAATGGCACGGAGCATGTTTGTGGATTGTCTGCGAAACGACATGGGCTTTGCCTGATTGTTGTTTGTTTTGTGTAGGTTCCAAGAGCATTCCTAAATCTGTGGAGATGTTGTACATAGACAGAGTTGCATATGTACACAAATCTGCATATGAGATGATGGAGAATACATACAACACGTATGCTATATACAATGTATATATTTAGATATGCATTTGTGTTTGTACACCTATGTATAAACAAATATGTATGTGCCACACTGTTTACATTGTCTAGTTAGATGCAATATAGTAGCATATTATATAATTTATTATATATTATTATATTACTATTCTATATTCATATTATGGTCTATCATATTATGCTATGATGTGTTATATTCTATTCCAATCCACATCAGTTAAATTCTATTCTCTTCTCTTCTGTTATATTACCTTTATTAGCCATTGCTAACCATTGTTAGCCATTATCAACCATCATTAACCTGTATTAGCCATTGTTGACCATCATTTACCATGATAAACTATTATTGACCATCATTCTTACTGGTGCTTAGTAGGGAATGGGGGTTGCTGGGATGATAAACTTAATGGTTATGGATTAGGTCATTCTCCCATTCCCTGCTAAGCACCAGTAAGCATTAACCATGATTAACCACGATTATATTTTAATCTGTATTAGCCATTGTACACCATTGTTAGCCACTATCAACCATTATTAATCTGTATTCGCCATTGTTAATAAAGTATTATTGACCATCATTAACCATAGATAACCACGATTATATATGATATACTCACTGGATTGGTGGGACAATTTTCACCGGAAACCCCTATATCTGATGGGAAAATCCCATGGTTTCCGGTTCAAATTTTCCCATTAACCAATCCAATGAATAGTTTATCATGGTAAATGATGGTCAACAATGGCTAATACAGATTAATAATGGTTGATAATTGCTTTTCCCATTAACCAATCCAGTGATATACCTCAGGACCTCTTGGAGGTGACGGCCTCCATCAACCCCGCGGGGGCCAACGGAGGTGACGCTTTGCGACAAGCCGTGGGGGTTGGAACGGTCACGGCGGTTCTCAACGGAAGATCTGCAGGAAACCACTTCTTTTGTTACGACTGAAGTTGGTAAACTACAGGATTTCCTGATTTTTTTTTCTCTTTACGAAAATGTCGGGAATGAAGTTTAAGAGGCTTGACATATGAATTCTGCTTCGAATGGAGGATGCAACTGATAGAAACCATGAAATGGGGAGGAAGTATTTCAACTCTGAAGATGAGGATGTGAATCAATGGACATGACCGAAGAGAATGGGAACATTTTTTCAACAAACTTGCATGGCAAACCATAGCATGAAGGATGGTTATCCAGTTCAAAACTGGAGTGACTTGCCTGGGTAGCTGGTTTGATGGGCCACCAATTCTTGCTTTGGTGCAGGGAGGGATGCTTATTCTGAGCCGCTTTGAACAGCCCTGGCATAGCAGAAACACTCTCGTTTGGAACAATGTTTTGAACAGGAAATTAATAAGTTGCTGCTGCCAACCACACCCAAAACAGGAAATGTATCATTTGACGCCCCGAAATTGGGTTGAAACCCTTGTACGGTCCATCATCCCTTTGCAAGTCCTGGGAAGTCGGCAAATCTTTGGAACATAATCTCGACAACATCTGGACCCCCAACACTCTGCAATTTCATGATCTACTCTGGTGGATTGATCCCTGAAATTCAATTCAATACATGGGATACCCGAAGTTATGGCCATTGTTGAGGGGGAACACAAGTTTCAAAACCCTTGGGTTTTCGGCACATTTTGGGACCAAAAAAAGGGTAGCTTCAGCAACTCCACGGGGGCCCCCGTGGCCCCTCACTTAAAAACTCAGTGACCCATTGACGAGAAATGATAGATGACCCAACAGGGAAAACAGGGAAAAAAGGTCGGGGTATTCATAACCCAATCTGAAAAAAACAACATCATGGATCACCCTTGAAAACGGGGATGGAGAATCCCATTTTAGCCGTTTTTTTTCCACTGACCCCAGAAAATTAAGTAGTGATAACCCCATTGATCGCTGAGAATGTTGGAACATGGGACATTGATATATATATATATATATATACAGATACACATATGTCACATATTTTTGGTATTTAGGAAACCATAGAACATGGTATTGATAACCACATTTCTCCATCGAAAAAGTGTGGTATCAGTATTGATTGATCTATTCGATAACCCAATTATCCCTGATAGCCCTAAAAGGTGGTTCCTCAGTTGTAAGTTGGCTTGTAACCACATCTAAGTATGAAGATCTACTAGAAACCCAACCGTTACCCTACTTTTCATCCAACTTAGCTCAGCAAGGGCCCAGAAATCCGTGTTTTTTTGTGAGCGACCACTGACTGGATCCTTCTCTTTTGGTGTCAGGTGGCACTCGGACTGCCTCCCCCAGACAGGTCGGATGCTCTGGTGGATGTTTCATTATCCAAGAAGGGCTTATCACTGGTAAACTTACAGGTTGGGATTTATATCACCAGGATTTACCACCTGGATAAATATCATTGATATCTAAAAAGTGGGGTATTTGATAGCATTTGTGATCCTTTTTTTAGGTTCCATCCTGAACTTGAGGGGTGTAATCTACAGTCATAGTAGGCCGTTGAGCATCAGGCCCACCTGCTGAGCTATTCGGTAAGGCTTCGAACAGATGTTGAAAGAATATGGCATTGTAGGAAAATAGTGTAGCACCAAAAGTCATAGTAACTATTTCCCATTGAAAATTCAGGGTGCATCCCGCATATTCTCAGACACACACCTGCCTTGGCTGGCTGTGATGCGGCCACTGTCCTGGTTCATGTTTGATGGGTAAACTATGGTATCATGGAAATATGACTAATATGTTTATATAACATACATTAGTAAACACCCGTGATATAACTACTGTACTGATGTTAGATTTATTTATATTGTTAATGTTTCTACAATCATTGATTATACAGAGATATATCCACTGATGATATGAGTGACAATATGATTGAAGAGTAGACCAGCATGTGCCACTCAGAATTTGCCAGAAATCAAATCAGGGACCCCTTCACGATGTGCGTCGCAACGGCGACCATTCCACCTAGGGTCTCAACACGACCCACTATCCTTCTTTCAGAGTGGCTACTGCAACCCTTTGGTGGGTTTATATATATACTCCAACCAGTGGTTTGAACAAAACCATCAGCAGCAGACCTTCTGTCTAGAAGGAGAAAGACATGGTTTCTTCTACATCTCTGACATGTCCTCTTCCACTAATTCATCGAAACATAGATTTCGAAGCCACACTATCTGTTGGCTCAAATTGGTATGTGTCCAACTTGGTGTCCCCACAAATGAATAGTAAATAGTACATACAATAAATGACTAAGATCTGTCGGCTAGGGGCCTTACCCTCCATCAATCAAACATGGCTTGCTGGAAAGTCCCTCATTTAGTTCGATGATTTTCCCAGCAGCAACGCTCGTTGGGGCATTTTCCAGCCAGCATCCCCATTACTGAAATATCCCATTAATATCTCCATCATCCCACCATTCTCGTTGATGCTTGGCAGCCACGCTGAATAATCTCAGGTGGCAAGGCGACAGGAGGTTGTGGCGCAACCGCGCCCGGGCTTAGGTTCTGGATCTGTGGGGACATGTCACATGCAAAAAGCTGGGGGTTTATATATAGAGAGCAAAGCTGGGGTGGTTCTTAAGTACCCAAATTGGGAATTTATCCAGCGAAACTATGGATTTGAGTGTCAAAGATTGGGATTTAACCAGCGAAACTACGGGTTTAATCGTCAAAGCATTGGGATCTAACTATCAAAAATGGGGATACAAAAGTGGTTTTTCATCCGTGGGAAGCAACCCCGACCACCGACAATTCCTGTCTATAGATGATTTGCTTGTAAAATAGGATATTATCCATCACTTTCCCAGAGTGTAGAAGCAATTTTGGCAGCCCCAAAATAAGAGGATCCACAAGTTTGATAAGCCACCATTTTTGGACCTGCTGAAGAAAGACTTGGCAACCCAAACTGTGCAGAGGATCTGGACAACCAAGTTGCAACCGAGTCTCAGAAACCGAAGATGGGGACCACAGATTTCCGTCATTTTCAGTATCATTTGTTTTTACGGACCCACTTCTGAACTATACATATTCGGGGACACCCGGTCTGTACTCTAAGACAGGCCAGCATTTTTGGCAATTTATGCACTATGAATCGGCCCCATTATTATGAACCAGAATAACTGCTCCCATGGTCATGAGTACATTTGTTTGAGTTTGGACAATTTATTTAGTTGAATCAAGTTGGTCAGAATATTCACCTGAACTCCGACCACTTCTAGTTCTCAATATTTGATTGAACCACTTGCTACACTGTACTAAAATCAGGACAGTTGACGTGATCATAAAATATTGCATCAGATTTTTTCTATGATTGATCACAACCCATATTATGGTCACATGAAGTCATCTTTTCCATAATATCGCAACTATCCAAAGCCATCCTATTTCAGGGTTCTTGGAATGGATGGTTTTTTCATATGTATCCTACCAAAAATTAGAATTCTAGCAGGGGAGCAACAAACCACCAAGTATGACCCATCATCCCAGTACATACCCTCTGGGAATTTAACATAGTTGTGGAAGCCCTGGCCCATTTAGTTCGATGATTACCCACTAAAAATGGTGATTTTCCAGTTCGCAAACTGTGAAATTACCAGAGAGTATAAGCAATATTCCATTAATATTTCATTACTATTCCATTATGTATATATATATATATACACACATACAAATACATATACATTCCCTTATATTTACCATTGGTATCCCATCAATAACCATGGTTTTGTTCTCCTCAGCTCCGTGATCTAAGGTGGGCCGCGGCGCGTGCACCAGAGGCGCGCGCTCCATATGCCAAGTACTCAGTCGCGGCCTGCGGTAGTCACCCGGAGTACCTTTAAAAGGGATATTGCTGGGTTAATCAGTGGGGATAAATAGGTATATGAGATATATGTAAATTTACATGAATGCTTAATGGTTAATGGGTTTGGGATGGGTATTGTGGGTCACTTTGTATCAGCCTCGCAAACCCATCCCAAAATAGGGAAAGAAATTGAGCAATTTTTGGTGCTGTAAAGTATCAAAAAGTCATATTCTTCGAGATATTTGGGTTCACCCCAAACATGGACTTCACGATTGCTACCAAACTTCGTGAGCGGTGGATTCCCTAGCCCCTTATGACCTCGGATTTCCGGTGCTGAGAGGGGCATGGCCCAAGTTTTCACCGCCAAGTTGCTGTAGGGTCCTAACAATGAGCCATTTTGTGGGCCCATAAAGGTACCAGGTACCAACAATGGCTTGAACCAGACTCAAATGTTCTATCAGCCAAAAATATAGTTGGTCAGAGAAAACTTCCATTGTTGGTTCTGTCGCTATATCCCACACACAAACATGTTCCTATTATATCCCCATAAATCAATCTATTGATTGCCACATTCCACATTTGTTGATTATCACATTCTATGCCCATTATATCCCCATAAAATCCCACTATTCCCATTACAGCCGCATAAATTGGTAGCTTTTCCCACCTGCCTGGCCTGCACCTGAGGTGGAGTCGCAGCGCATGTCATCCAGGGCTCAGTCGGGACGCCTTAGGGCAAAATTCATTAGGGGAAGGAGATCAAAGGAGTAAGGGTAATGCTGTTTTTTATTTTTTCCCAGCAATCACCCTGCCCAAAATTGACTTGGAGATCTCCTCGGATGTACACTTCCAGACCCAATGGATCTCATGGATTTCTAAGTGGGTAATCAATTAGATTGTACAAAAGGGGATGATGCTGTCCACTGGAACAGGCACCTTGGTAGGCTATCCACAAAAGCCCGTCAGAAAGACAGTCGACAGAAGACATGATGACACTCTCATTGGTTTCCTGGTCGCATGATTTCAGTCGACTTTGATTGGAAGCTCTGCAATCAGTCGAACATATCAATCCGAAATAGATCGGAATTGAACAACAATCCACCTTCCACATCTCTTCAAGATACCCGCATGTGTAGGATCCAAGCAATGGACTACACAATATGTATGTCTACAAACACAGGCATGACATATGAGATGTTTGACATACATGAATGCATCGCCATTCTGTATCTGTAAATGTAAATGATTCCTTTGCAGATAGCATTTGAATGCGGATATTTGCATTGCTGCTGTTCGCATGACCACACCAGGTGCAACATCTACGGAGAACCTCAGAATTTTAGGGATCGATCAGCATTTCAGGCTCTTAGAAAAATGAGTATAGCCACAAGTCCGCCAGTTGAAGCTTTTAGAACTAAAATCAGAATAGACTTAAAATCCCAATTGGCTGCTAGTTGAATCCGCTACGTTGAAGTCTTCCACGGACCATTTTTTTTGCAGCACATGGTTCCGGCAACGGCGCTCACACTCATCGTCCCCTCAATCGTTGCTGGAGTCTACTACCAGGTGCGCTGAATCAGATGTGGATAGCCAGAAATTATGGGGGGTTGATGGTTATAGCCCCACGAAGCAGTTGCTTAGTTCTATCAGTTCTAGTTCTATCACCAATGTTTGCTTGGTAATATGGCAAACCCAATCATGAACCATCCCCCAAATCACCATGAAATGGGTGATGTATACCCCAAATATACCAATTTTATTCCATTTTTGGTGGGGAACTGGGTAACCTTCCCCAGGATTCCTGGGTCCCGAGGTCTTCCGCACGCAGTGCTTCACTGCTGGAAGACCAGCAGCGACGTTTGGACTGCGGGAGGTGAGTCCCGCATCCAACGAGGACGCGGTGGAGCTGCTGGAGACGCATCACAGGAGGGGAAGCTCTGCAGTTTTTTTAAAAATAATATGGGATCTTGAATGGTATATGGGGGTTTCCTAAAATGGGGGTACCCCAAAAATGGATGCTTTATAATGGAAAATCCGGATTGAACATGGATGATTTGGGGGTACCCCTATTTTAGGAAACCTCCATATAACCAACAACATTGGAGTTAAAGGTGGATTCTTTTTTTTTGTAATGACAAGGAATCCCCATGGTCCGGATATTGAGGCCTCATGAATAGATCCAATACAGTCTGCAAGGGTTTTAATTCAGAGGTGTATTAATTTCTTCAAAGGGATGAGTAAAACCAAAGGCGAATCTTGATGCCAGTATCAACACATATCAAAACCAGGAATGTGAATTCCTGTTGAAAGTGTCTTTTATCCATACATATCCCAGAAAATGTCAGGATACTGAGTCTTGAGATAGTTCTTGGAACTGTCCAGTGCACTTGTTGGTGATGTATTTTTCTTGGCTTCCTTGGACCTGGAAGTAGAATACTGAGCATCTGTGAAAGCATTGGGAAATGGGAAACATGTGGCAGTCTGGCAATGATCCAGCTTCTTTTTCAACATTCCTCTGGTCATTTCACAGTTTGCGAGCTAGAAAATCACCATTTTAAAGACGGAAATCATCGAACTCAGCGGGCCATGTTTCATCCATTTGCCATGATTATCTTAAATTACCAGAGGGTAACGTACCCGGAATCGTTGGCCTTGGAGAATTGGAGAGCTTCGCACACCGGCGATGCCACAAGGGTTCCCGATCCGCGCCGGAGAGCTGTTGTTGTTGTTGTTGTTGTTGTTGTTGTTGTTGTTGTTGTTGCTGGTGCTGCTGCTGCTGCTGCTGTTGTTGCTGCTGTTGATGATGGTGGTGATCCGCGCAAAGCACAAATAATAGTGCCCCCAAAAGCGTCATATTGGCCGCGTTTTTCCAATTTTTGTAGCCTTGGAAGCCAAGAAACAAGGTATTTAGCATGTTTTTTGCCCTGGTATCAAAAGCCACTGTAACACTGTTACTTGCGCAGTTCTCAGCATGTTGCAAGAAGTACTTTTTCCAGGCAAAAGTTGCAATGAGATTGGCATTTACAGTGACCAAAACTGAACCCTGTGGGTTTCCGCGCCGGCAGGGACCGGGTGCCCTTAGTCTTCCGCAACGGCAGTGCGATGCATGGCTGGGCTGAGAGTTGTTGGTCCACAGAATGCCTCCGGAAGCGCTTCGGCGATGTGAGTATTGAAGGTGGGAATGCAGGGTTAAACTGGTGAAAACGGGATTTATCCTAGAAAAAATGAGGCTTTCACTCGGGAAAATGGTGGCAGAATTAGGATATAGTAGGGAAATGTAACCAGCATTAACCAGCAGTATGATAATTGGGTGTGTCTGAAACTGGGGGATCTATCCCCAATTCATGCGTATTTCGTGCGGAAAATGAGGTTCAAAAAATCATCAAGTTTGGGGGTCGCAGATTTTCAGACAAACCCAACTGGTGAACATGGTTAAAAAAAGGTGGGAGATCCCATATTTCATATCCGAAACACAGGTCCCTAGCACTAGATTTTTCAAAATGGTGAACTAGATTGAAACATGGTGAACCATCCAATGGGCGTATAAACATCAAAACACAAGGATTCAAGCAGGATTCAATAGGCTATATGAACCATGATTCCATTTCTTCATGTATCATATATTTTCCAAAGCGCTAACACCAAAACAATGGGACATGTATCTAATTATATAGACGTCAATCAACCCAACATATAAGATATTCATAGCCAATTATTTGGTTGGATTCGCTGAAGATGAATTTTTAAGCCTTGGTGGGTTGCAGCTGCCAGTCACATCCTCAGTGGGGGTTTTCGCGGTCCAGATTTGTCACATTTGGTTGGGGGGGTCCTAAACCAGTGAAAAATTGGTGGTTGAATCTGGTGGTTCGAATTTGAGTGTTCTTTTGAAGAAATACAAGGATATTTGGTCTTTTTGACAAGCATGTTGGTTCAACCGGTCTTGAGGGATTCGAATCGACCGCTTAGGGAATTTAATAAGAATCTCTGAGAATGTCCTGCCGACCCTTTCTTGCCAGCCATTCGGATATACCAATGATTTTTGAACGTAATTGCTTGCTGTATCTTGGTGCTGGTTGCTATTGCATGTTCATCCAATATTGTATTATACATGTTTATACAAGAACACTCAGAGAGTTTGCTTATTGTTCCATTTGAGAGACATCCCATAGCCAGATCCTTTTTTCGGAGAACATCCAACTTGGTCAGTGGCCCGTAGGTGTAGCATTACCCACTGAAGAATGAGACAACCGCTGAAGTTTGCAAACTGGTTATTCAAAGACCGGATGACCCAACGAAGGTTGCTTTTCATGGCAGAATCCTTTTGACGACTCAAATTGCTGGTCCGTGTTGGTTGGGACCCTCTTCAGATTGCTTTTCCCCTCGGTGAATCTAACCTGGAAATGTGGAAACATCCACATTTTCCGGCCAGTGAGGTTGGATGACGAAGTATCTCCCAACAGAGTGGCTATCAATTGCATTTCCAGTAATCAAACATGGCCATGGATGATTCCTCGTTGAGTTTTTCCCATATGTAGATGCCCATTTCGTTCGGGGATTTCCCAGCCATGGAGCTCATCAGCCTTGGATGACCCCTGTTGCAGGTGGATACTCTGCCATATTGGAAGACTATTTGGACACCTTCTTTGATGGTGAAGACCCACCACTGATGAAGGTCGGGGACGTTTTTGACCGGAAAGCCGGAGAATAGATGCTGTGGCTCCCCAGAAAAACTAGCCGTTTTTTTTGGGATATCATGCGATATCATGGGATGTAATGGGAGATAATGAGATAGTATCCAACCAATTCCCCCCGGGATTGATTAGCTCCCAGTTTATCCAAATTTGGGGAGGTACCACGTTCAACTGTCTGTTATTGTTCTTATTTTTTGGGCAACCCTCCTGATTAAGCACCAGATTTTATCAGATTGAACAACATCCCAAAAAAGGATCCAGAGGAATCATCAACCTGATCAGACCTTGTCCTAGCGCCACTTGCCTGTTGCAAGATGAATATGATAGGATAGGCATGATCCACAATACCAAAGTAAGCATCTGGATGATTGCCACACATATCCACCCAGTATTAGTCACTAGCAGTTGTGAATTCGCCTTTGGCAGTGGTGTACTGTACTGGGTTTTGTTCACCTTCCATCCACCTTTCACCTCCATTTTCAGCCTAGAAAGCTCCCATATCCCATGAACGATCCCCGTTTTGTATTATATACACATTTTTTCCCCAACAGCGTAAGCTTGGGGTCTTCAGCTATAGTAAAGGTCTCGGAGCAGGTCGGAGCAGCCAAAATACTCATTGGCCGGTTCCCAGGTTCC
>BGPT01002035.1:61807-103997 GCA_003297045.1 Symbiodinium sp. clade C Y103 | reverse complement strand
TTGGTGTTGTTGGTGTTGTTGGTGTTGTTGGTGTTGTTGGTGTTGTTGGTGTTGTTGGTGTTGTTGGTGTTGTTGGTGTTGTTGTTGTTGTTGTTGTTGATCTTGGCTGCTGCTCCTGCTTCTGCTGCTTCTGTCGCTGCTGCTGCTGTTGCCATCTTTTTACGTTTTTCAGCGTGCACGTCTGTAAAAGTGTTTGTGTGTAAAAGCGCTTGTGTGTAAAAGGGTCTGTGTGTAAAAGCTTCTCTGTGTAAAAGGGTCTGTGTGTAAAAGCGTCTGTGTGTAAAACCCTCTGTGTGTCAGAGGGTCTGTGTGTAAAAGGGTCTGTGNAAAGCTTCTCTGTGTAAAAGGGTCTGTGTGTAAAAGCGTCTGTGTGTAAAACCCTCTGTGTGTCAGAGGGTCTGTGTGTAAAAGGGTCTGTGTGTAAAATGGTCCGTGTGTAAAAGTGTATGTGTGTAAATTTGCTTGTGTGTAAAAGCGTCTGTGTGTAAAAGCGTCTGTGTGTAAAAGTGTATGTGTGTAAAAGTGCATGTGTGTAAAGGCGCTTGCGTGTAAAAGCTTATGTGTGTAAGGGCGTCTGTGTGTAAAAGCGTCTGTGTGTAAAAGCGTCTGTGTGTAAAAGTGTCTGTGTGCAAGAGGGTCTGAGTGTAAAAGGGTCTGTGTGGAAAGGTCTGTGTGTAAAAGCGTCTGTGTGTAAGAGGTTTTGTGTGTAGAAGGGTCCGTGTGTAAAAGCGTCGTTGCGTAAAAAAGTATGTGTGTGAGAGCGTTTGTGTGTAATAGGCATTTGTGTGTGAAAGCGCATGTGTGTAAGAGTGTCTGCGTGTAAAAGGGTCTGTGTGTAAAAGGGTCTGCGTGTCAAAGGGTCTGTGTGTAGGAGCGTTTGTGTGTAAAAGGGTCTGTATGTAAAAGCGTTTCTGTGCAAAAGATTGCAAAAGTGTCTGTGACGCCTTTTTTCTCTGCACATCTTCCCACCTTCGCATCATCACATCTTCACATCTTTACATCTTCACATACTCACATCTTCACCTCATCACATCCTCACATCTTGAAATGCTCACATCTTCATCTCTTCACATCACGCATCTTCACATCTTCACATCTTCACATCTTCACATACTCATCAATCTCTTTTTGTTTGCGCCTTATACATTCACATCTTCTTTCTTTGTGACATCTTTATATATTCCTCTCTCTATGTTTCATGTTATACGATCTTCACTGTTACATACCTCACTATACTTCTCTTCGCTCTCGGGCCATCAGTCGTCTAGTTGTTTTTTTGATTCTTAAGCCTGCGGTAGGAAGCCCTCCACATGCTGTTGGAGCTGGTGAGCCCTCCGTACAAGAGACGGTTTGAGGCGGGTTTGGAGTGTGTGTGTGTGTAACACATATTTTTTTTCAGCCGGTTCCCTCTATGTGTGTTGCCGCAAATAGCACCATCTGGGGGGGGTACGTACTGGGAACAACTCATGTTACAGATCATGTCGCAGNTTTTTTTTCAGCCGGTTCCCTCTATGTGTGTTGCCGCAAATAGCACCATCTGGGGGGGGTACGTACTGGGAACAACTCATGTTACAGATCATGTCGCAGTCCACGTCGCAGTCCATGTCACAGATTCATGCCAAACCCAGAGAAGAAAGAAAGACAAAATCTATGTAACAGATCACGTCGCAGTCCATGTCGCAGATTCATGAAAAAATAGACAGCTTGGGGGCTGGGGAAAACAATATGCAACAGGTCATGTCGCTGTCCATGCCACAAATCATTGGCAAACTAAGTAGCACAATCTCGAGAAAAGCACTGACGGAGATCATGCCGCTGTTCACGGTTTCAACTCATGTTGCGTCAGATGGAAACGTGCTTATATCTAGTCGTTGTGCAAATGTCAAACATTGAAAGCACGCCATGTACAGCATTCAAATGTCAAAAGCGGCCTTAATCGCCTTAATCCCCACAAGTCATCACTGGTCATGGAACCCCGCCCCACATCATAGCGGGAGCCACACTGTCCTCATTCATATTGCTTCGAACCCGAACCATGTGACGTGACGGCACATTGAAAAAGACATGCTACCATGTGCGATGATACCCTTTCCCTTCCGCGGACAAAACATCAGCCAAAATATGCCAATATCAAATCCCAAATCTTGCTGGTGTACTGACTCAACTATACAACACATACACCTGGCACTTGCATATTAATATGCACATTTTATTAACGTTGGTCGTTGGTAGATATGGACAATCAGTGGCGACAAAATTGCGCAGTGATGCATGTTATTTAAGTGATAGCTAGATATAGTTGGATCTCGATCTCAATCTATATCTGTATATAAATACTCGCGAATATACAACATATACACGCTGGCACACTTAACCTTGTCACATTTAACAAAGTAAATGGAATATTTTAAAGTTACTGCACGGAAGCGCCGTGACGGAAC
Organism: Symbiodinium sp. clade C Y103; assembly: GCA_003297045.1. Classification (NCBI taxonomy): domain Eukaryota; class Dinophyceae; order Suessiales; family Symbiodiniaceae; genus Cladocopium; species Cladocopium sp. clade C. The sequence goes on along the minus strand of BGPT01002035.1, from coordinate 101,556 downwards.
GGTTCAGAACGGTTCCAAGCAATCAAGTCATGGAAGGTGCGGAACGGTTCAGAACGGTTCCGTGGCTGAGTTTGTTGCGGAACGGTTCAGAACGGTTCAGAACGGTTCCGGCACTAATTGTTCATTGCCCCGCTTCACATGCAAGAACACGCTGGAACGGTTCTGAACGGTTCCGTGGAAATAGTCGGAACGGTTCAGAACGGTTTCGCGGCAAGGCTTGAAACAACAAGGCCTGTACCAGGTTGACTTGAAGGCGGCAAGAGACTGCAACCCTTGGCAACTGTAAGTCGTCAGCACTGAGTCAGTATATGGCCCGTTTGCCGGTTCCAATCACGGATGGGTTACATACATGGTTTGCACTTTTGGGACTTCGTGGTCAATATTCAAATGATCTCGCGTTCTCCTGAATGCAGCATTGTTGCACATGAAGATGTATAATACAAGTTGTGCTTGAGCTGTTTTGTCCTCTACAGCATGCTTGTCTTTGAGCCCCGCTTTTTTCCCTTTCCAACACGGACATGCAAAGTTCTGACCTTTGTTTTTCGGATTCAATGAACTGTGATGTGAACTGTGACGTGAGCTGTGACGTGAACTGTGACGTGAACTGTGACGGGGACTGTGACATGAACTGTGACGCAATTTTTCCTTCCTGATTGCTACGCGAAGCCACTGGAACCGTTCCAAGCCCTGTTTGGAACCGTTCTGAACCGTTCTGAACCGTTCCGCGGCAACCTTTGGCCCTGCAACCTTTCGAACAAATCTGTGATGAAAAACGCGCGGGCGTGTGCGGAGTGGAAACATTTGCATCTTGAAAATGCAAATTTTGTTGCACATACGCGCAGCCTCTGGGAAGCTGCGGTGGAAAGACTTTCCAACCTGATTTNCATTTGCATCTTGAAAATGCAAATTTTGTTGCACATACGCGCAGCCTCTGGGAAGCTGCGGTGGAAAGACTTTCCAACCTGATTTTGTTGATAGCAACTTGCCACCTTGACCAACAGCCACCACCCTATGGCAGCACCTCCCACTAGAATGACCATATCCTTGGCTTGACTTGCCATACGCCCCTGAACTGAAAACTGCATTTATAAGAACAAGAATTCTATCAACTGCAGGCTAGCAAAGTAAGCCCAAACCTCTTGTGACAGAGATTTTGAAGGAACTTTCGTGTGCTAGCAGCGGACATCAATTTGCAAAAACATATTCCTTGCCCGCAGAGAAANATTTTGAAGGAACTTTCGTGTGCTAGCAGCGGACATCAATTTGCAAAAACATATTCCTTGCCCGCAGAGAAAGCCAAGAAAGTCAGGAAAAAAGGGAGCGCCGCTAAGTTGTTTGGAAATGTTTGGAAGAAGACACGTGTGGGACCGCTCTGCGATACTCAACTAGCAGAAGCAGCAAAGTGCGCACTACTACTTGTCATGAGGTCTTATGCCAACATATCCTTGATCTAGGAATATCTGTCAGCATAGCTGTTTGTCAGAGAGGGCCGTGGAAAAACAACGGTCCCGATGTGCAATAATATAATATGGCCGCTTTCAAGTTCGCCACAAGAAAAGCCATTGAAACAAAATAATTTCAATATTCCAGTAATTTTGCCCTTGTCCAAGACATCGGCACCTGATATCTAGACATGACTTCGAGTGCCATGGGCCCAACGGCCACCGATGCGCTAAGTGAGCATGTGTATGCGCAAGCGAACCAAGGAAGCATAGACAAATGCATCAACGCAGGCCTCATTTTTGCTTTTATCAGCAGCATCCCTGCGCTCTGTGCTTTCAAACATCACTATGCGTTTTAAAAGTACACGGCTGACAAGAAAGCTGATTTGTTGCATCATGCTGCGTCGCATGGCTTATTTGTCTGAAAACACCCTTCATTGTAGTAACTACAACCACATTACAAAGATTGTTGCGAGACTGTCCCCNATTTTAAATGAGTTGTTCCCGGTGCGCCAAGGGAACCTTCATTTATACTATATAGTTTGCCCCAATGTTCAAATACACCAAGGTCTTGTTGCGCGATGTGTTGTATGAGGTTGCGACATTCTATAGGGTAATTGCTGGACGGCAAAGTTTGCTGCGTGAATTGTTACTAAAAGGTCCCTATTCTTGTGTCATTGGCTGGCATCCTTCCATTTTCAATTCATCCAATACAACAAGATCTGTTGCGTGAATTGTTCTATGTATTTCTTCATTCTAAGGCCATTGGTGATAAAATATCCGTTTTCATGAAATATGACCAGATTTGTTACGTCAGTTTTCCCCCATTTTGGGCCACTTTAGCCAAATCTGTTACGTGAGTTCATTCCGGTNATCCGTTTTCATGAAATATGACCAGATTTGTTACGTCAGTTTTCCCCCATTTTGGGCCACTTTAGCCAAATCTGTTACGTGAGTTCATTCCGGTACGTCGGGCCCAACACATAACCCCATATAAAGAGGGAACTGGTTGAAATAANCCATTTTGGGCCACTTTAGCCAAATCTGTTACGTGAGTTCATTCCGGTACGTCGGGCCCAACACATAACCCCATATAAAGAGGGAACTGGTTGAAATAACACATATTAGTATCATGATACGGAAATTAGAAATCTGATTTTTTTGGTGTGAGGTATTTTTCTGAGAAGACAGTTTTCAATGCGTATCACGTGTTTTTGGTCAGAATGTTTTCGAACCCTTTGCACCCGGCTTAAGTCTGTACTACTCTTCATGTCGAGAAGACAAGAACTACAGACAATCGATGCCAGGCAACAGTCCTGCATGGAAATGCATGCGTCTGCGGCAGCAACTCTTTAGTCGGCACCAAAGAGCCCATGCAGTCCGTCCCGGTTTTTGGGCGTTCCCTTGAGGAGAAGCTAGACGAAACAAGTTTTTGGCATAATTTGCGTTTGACATGCAGGGGCCCATATATAGCGCTCTCATCAAGGTAACAACCTTTATTTCCCACAGCATTGTGTGGGGTTCTTGTTTTTTGCTTTGCACCTCCCGCCGCCTCCTCCTCCGCCTCCCACGTCTTCCCTCAACATACAACATTGTCACACACAACTCTCTCTCACACACAACATTGTCACACACAACTCTCACACATACAGCATTGTCACACACAACTCTTTCATACACAACATTGGTCCCGTGGTAGCAACGCTCCTGAACACCAGAACGCAGTGGCACGGCGAATCGGAAAGCGCGCCGAAAACTGCCTAACGTGACTTCTGAAACCTGCTGCTGCTGCTGCTGCTGCTGCTGGGCGCTGCTGTGCCGCTGGGGAACATGTTTCTGGAGAGCATTGAAAAAGACACCTCCCGGCAGCAAAACAGCATGGCACGGCAGGACGGCTGCCTGCTGCCTGCTGCCTGCTGCCTGCTGAACAAAGTCTGCTGCTGCTGCTGCTGCTGCTGCTTCTCTTTTCCCCTTTGCCCGCTCCCTCTGGCGTCGGCCGGGGTCGGCGGATGTCCCTGTATTGTTGGTGATATTCGCCTGATATCCCAGTTGATCTCCAGCATATCCCAGTATTTCCCATTTTTGATGTTTAGATTCCAGTGGTCACTTCCCATTATGCCCAATATTTCCCTGGTTTCACGTCACTCTGCTGCAGGCTTGCCCTTTGTCAGCAGTTCAAGTCCAAAGAGGCCACATGTCAGCAAAAAAACCATCATCTACTTCATCAATATGGAGGTTTCCTAAAATGGAAGTACTGCGCGCCAAAGGATGGAGGGTTTATTTTGTGGAAAAATCCCCCAAAGAAAATGGATGATTTGGGGGAACCCCCCATTTTAGGAAACCTCCACATTCGTTTATGTAGAGTTGATTTTCATGACCCTGAGTCAGGTTTTGGAGTTTTCATCTATAAACGGAATCCTTTGGCATACAGACGTGTCAACAGTGTTTTGAAATTCGACCATGGCATGGTATCCAGGGCCGCTCCTTTGTCACTGCTCCAAATCCTACTCAGATCATGGGGGTCATTGGGGGTTCAAAGCCACTCCAACGTTGGACGTTTATATAATGTGTTACCCTTGGGTAATCCAACAGCATCTAACAGCTATGGAAAATAGATGAACATCGCATCATCTTGACATATTTAGAAGAAGTAAATCATCTAATAAGATCTAATGAATACAAACATCCGATTTTCTATCGCTATGTCCCGTCCATTTCTCCAGTGAACTGCCCTGCCAGGCCCGATACTGCTGCTGCGACCTGAGATTTGCCATGGTTCCATTGGGGATCCCCAAAATGGTTGGTTGATATCGGAAAATCCCAAACAAAATATCGGGGTATTGGGGAAGTTCCATGGATCAGGGATTTTCCAATATAAACCAACCAATACCCCTATTTTATTGGATGATAGATGGGGTACCCCAGTACCCCTATTTGAGTAAACCTGCATATACATGGGTATGGGTCAAAATGAAGGAGCCGAAAAAAACCACAGATGGTTTAGTCTATTTTGAGTCTTATCCAATAATTGGTGTACTCAATTCTGACCCATGGCCATATAAAAATGATATATATATATATAATAATACAGTATAATATTTATTTATTGGGGAATTTATTTCTAGGCCCATTGTGTTTGGATTCTGATGGAATGGGATGGATCAGCGTACCCCTAATATACCATCTAACTTGAGCATGGCAGAAATTTCCCCTATGTTCAGGATGCTTAAATTCTTGAATCATCATCAATTTGGCCATATTAATCCATATTAATCCCTATCAATCCATATTAATCCATATTAATCCATATGAATCAGATATATGTTCAGGATATTTTGGCTATATTTATCCATATGAATCCTCATTTTCAGGATGTTTCACCCATATTTGAGGCATCATTTTTCATTGTCAACCCCCCAATGGAATGGGACTCTGAGGTCTCAGCTCCAGATTTGGTGAGTTGGGGTCGCTAGAGATGGTGAGTTTGTGGCTTTTGGGAACAGTTTCAGGACGGAAATGGGATGATGATAGTAGGGTTTATCATGATTTATCCAATTATGGTATATCATAATCCACTCTGTACGAACTATGGATGATACAAAAATTGGGTTTTTATGAAGTATGTTTTTTTTTTTTCCCGCTTCTGTTTCTTTTTTCAACGCGACACAATGGATGTGTTTTTGTTGTTTGACATTTGATGCTTCAAGCAGGGAAAGCCATTGACCGGAAATGATGTCCCGGAATTGGTCCGACCTCGGGTCCGACCTCGGGTCCGTGGCCGGTTTTTTGGCCTCTGGTAATTGGAAATCCCCGCACTAAATGGAGGTCAATGGGAAGATCCCCGAACTAAATGGTGGATTTTCCATTGCCATGTTTGATTACCAGATGGTATTTAACATTGCCATGGAAAAGAAACATCTTTGATAGCTAGAGATATTGATATATAGATAAATCTTCCATACACCAGTTTCCATAGCTATGTTCAATTACCGGAGGGTAGATGAATTTTGAGCATTCATGATGATGTTGTCGAGATTGTTTCTAGGGTATGAGACAACTTTGAAAAACACCAAAATGCAAACATTCCAATAAACAACAATACTTAACTATATGTTCCCATATATGAGGGAATGTATGAGCTATTGAAATGATTGGGGTTACCACTCAATTTTGTGGGTACTGTACATATTGTACATATGTTTGTAATATATATGTATACACACCCTTGTCAATGTGTTGCTCGAAATGTCATAAACCACGGGATTGTTTAATTGGCGAGTTCTATTTTGAATGCCTTTTATCACTAGAACTGTCCCCAAAGGCAGTCATATGTTAAGGTGGTTCTTGAACTGGGGATATGCGGCACATCTATAGTAATGAAGGTTTATCGCCATTGTGTGTGTGCAAGCATGTGCTGCCCATTTCAGTTGAGTCAGCCAGCTACAATTGATAGCCATTTGATTCTCAGCCTTTGCCAAGCGCAAATCAAACTCTTCTGGTCGGATTGCATCGCTGCTGTATGTGTAAGTCACTTTCAGTTGTCTCCAGACTTTTTCATGAAGGTTCGTTCAAGTATTGGACATATTCGGAAACAGCTACCTTCTGGTAATTTATCATAGCTATTGAAAATGACCATAGAAATAGTGGATTTATCCATTAAAGATGGGGATTTTCCATAGTTATGTAACAGTTGACCAGAGGGTAAATGGAGATTCAACCATAAATAAATGGTCCATTCTCCATAGCTATGTCAGTTTACCAGAGGGTTTTTTTCTTGCCGCAACTCATGTGGTGAAGCCAACAAAGTATCCCCAACATTTCCATGAAAAGGTGGCGAAAAAATCACCAAAAAACCTCCGGCAGATTCCACCTTGAGGTCAACCTTGCACCAAGGTGGGAAGTTGGGTTGTCTTCGGATCCAAGATATTTTGCCAGGGATAGGTCAAAATGCTTTACCCAACATTGGTTGATAGATATGTATAGATATGTATATATGTAGATATATATATATATATACATATATATATATATACATATCTAGATAAATGTATAGGTATATATATATAGATATAGATAATATGTAGATATGTAGATATATAGATATAATAGATATATAGGTAATAGGGTCAACAACGATAGATTGGATTACCCCGGGGAAAAAAACTGTTTCGTGGCCCCCATTACTCTTCTTTGGCTGTCCAGATCACCACCAGGGCGACCACGTTGTGCTGGTTGGAGTTCAATGGAATTCATACAGGTGAAGATATACCAATGGCTCCGAATATTTAGCGATCTTCATGCATTTTTTATCAGGTGTTTAATGTTGGTGAATGAACAATACAAGACGTATATATCCTATTGTTTGAGGTCCAAATATCTCAATCTACAAGTTTGTTTCAGTTCAGTAGTAATAACTGGTGTAAGCCTCAATAATTAGACTACCCCATCTACATCATTTTATCATTTGGGTTGAAAACGCATACCCCAAACGCATTGCGCGTTGACCAATGCCAAGTACAAAACATGGCCCTTGCGGATGTGTGTCTCAAAATGAGGACCCCAAAATGGCTATTGTCCCAGTCTTGGTTGAAGGGAAGATGTGCAGGATTTATCATTCTTCCCATCAAGTCGCAGTAGATATTCCCAATTACCCTCTGAGAAACTAACATAACTATGGAAAATCACAATTTTTAATGGGAAAATCCACTATTTCTATGACCATTTTCAATAGCTATGTTAGTTTGCCAGAGGGTATAGTCACTCCACATCATTTCCCCATGATACTCCCATCATCATCCCAGGAAAACAGGCCCCAAATAGACCCTGCTCCTCCGGATCCGATTCGTTGAGGATTTCGAGCTACATAGCTTGGAGGAAGAATTGAAAGCCCTGGATGCCGAGGTGAAGGGGAAAGCTATGGGATATGGTGAAATCAATGGTAAAATCTATGGACATGTCACCAAGAAAAACGGGATATTGATAGGGAACATATAAAAATTATATAGATATGAAAATATACATATATATACATATATATACAATTGTCATAAATGGTGAATGATAGTTTCTAGTCGGGGGATGCCGGGGGTAATTCTAAACAAACATGGTGATGTGAATGATCATTGCTTTCCGGTGAAATCAATGTTTAGTTCGCCTCTGGTGAAATCTCTGGGTTTCGTTTTCTATGAGGAATTGACAATTTCATCGACAAAAATGGATGGATTTTCATAGGGATATGTGTATATATATATATATACATATATATATATATATGTATACACATAGAGTGGATGGAAGAAATCCCGCACCACCTTGGATGGTTGAAAGCCTACAAATAATGGGATGAACCACCTATCAACTGGTGCAGGATTTCTTCCATCCACTGTATGTATGTATATACGTTGACTAAATTCTAAATAGTATGATCAATACGTATTAATAATCGGGGTATGACCCACAAGAATGGATGATAAAAGTGATGGGGATCAAAATTGCTTTGAATCATGTCGTTATATGCTTGTAGTTGATATACATTATTACATGTGATGGAAAGAAAAACTTAAGAACCGTGTTTTGGCAACATGGTTTTTTAGCATTTGCATCCAGCAGCAACTCGTAATATGTTTCCAGCGAAAAGCTATTGGGTCAGTTTTATTCATGGGTTTGAAGCATCAAAACTGTGTCCATGACCAGAAGGTTTCGACATGTTTTCACCAACAAACAAGGGATATCATGGCAATTAAACATGGGGTGATAGAGAGGGTTTGACGAAGAAACCTCGGGATTTGGCCAACAAATATCAGATATCATTGGGATAGCAAACAACAATGGAATAGTAAAGCAACAAGATAGACTAGACCAACATGTCGAAACATGTGGATTTTGGTTGGATATGTTGTGTAGGTTCAGCAGGCACAATGGCGATTTGTTCGCCAACAAAGACAGAGATTGAGCCTATTGAAACTTGGAATTCCATGGAATTTCTTGAATGAACAATCACAAGGGCATGCCACCCAGCCAGGAAGACCCATTTTTTGCCAGAAAATACATGGCCAATTGTATTGAACTAACGAAACAGTGGGTAGAACTCACGAAAATCCAACTATTTATTTTCAAAACAATGGAAGATCATCGAGCAATACTTGGAAATAATGGTAAAGAGTGAAGATCCAGATCTTTACCAATAATGACCCATGTGTACGATATGTATGTATATGCACCGTACATGCAATATAATATACATATGTTTGTATGGATAATGGCAAACTCCTGAAAGCTAAACCCTGGTTTTGAAAAAAAGATCGAGTTGCTTCCATTTTTGCCTTTGCTACTACAATGCCTCCCGCTGCGCAGAGGTAAATCCCATTTAAGTGCAGAAAGAGAAGGATCACTCCATATAATTATAGGACCGGAGAACCCCACATGTCAACTTCTTCCAAGAAGTACCACAGCAGATGTGGGGAATTATTGCATGTTCCTCCAGCATGGGAGAATTGTCCAATGCCAGCTTCGAATCCGAAAAAATACCAAACTTACCACCGAAAAATCTCAAAGTTTACCTGGGTGATTTTGTCCGGTGGTTTTTGCATTTCCTGTTCCACCCAGCATCTCATCCAGGGCGGGCGCGGCACCGGTGGTTGGCCCCTGGCACACCATGAGGTGCTACCCCGGATGGTTGATGTTTAGTTCGTTATTTCATAGAGATGTAGCCATGAAAATACTGGGATATGAGTGGCTATAACCTGGTATAACCTATACAATAAATGATGGTTGATGATTAGTTCTGGGTTCATACTGTCGATGATTTGGGGATGATCAACACTGCTAATATGGGTTGAGTAGCGGATTTCAGGGGAATATACTGGGATATATCCATGCTTGAATCATCCAGTGATTCAGAACATGTCCCTTCGCTGGTTGGTTAACAAAATCGAGGGCCCCCATCTTGCACCACCAGCAGGCATTGAATGGAAAATCGTACAACAAACCAACCCAACCATGTTTTTCCCCAAGGATATTAGATATCGATTTCAATAGTGCACGAACAGCAATAAGATATTGTGTAGTAGAAGATACTGTAGTCAAAATCACAATCATGTGGATGCACGCCATATCTCATGAGTAGGAATTAACGACAAGTAGCACCAAAGTTCTTTTGCTGTTCAAATTTTACCCACTAAATACGAGGTATTGCCACTCTTAATACGCACCTGTGATCCTCAGTCTCCAGCAGCTGAAGCTGATCGAATGGTTTTCCCATGTTTCCCACCTCTTTTGGTGGGGACCAGGGACCTCTGCATTGAAGTCCCTGAGAAGAGCCAATTTCAGAAGGAGGGGATTGGACCTTACATCACCTTTCCATTCAGATTTGAAGCGACAATCAGAATGTCGTTCCTATGATGTTCCATTGCCATGTTAAGTTGCCAGAGAGTGAAGCAAAAAATTGAAAAAAAAACATCAAATTCCCAGAATTGGTTTCAAGGGAACATCTGGTGGTAAAAACCATGGTTTCGCTAGATTTTCCCCTGAAACGAACGCATTCTGAGCCCTTTTTCCACTGAAGCACATCTCTATGCCCTTGGATGCCCTCGGCGCGGCGCTGGCTATTGCTGGCGACGACTCTTTGGCTCAGCTTGGGTCCCTGCATGGTGCGGAGAACCATCCTGTGGCGCGGCAGGGGCTGACTGGTCGACTTTCGGTGCTTGAGCCATGTGTCATGTAAGCCACAAGAGGATTATGAACCAAGGATGAAGCCATTCTTCAATTGAGGTTGTTGGGTTTGTTGCCAGATGAGGGTCTCAAGATTTTATATCAGCATTGTTCTCCCCTTCCTCCTCTCCTCTTTCGCTCTGCTGCTGTGAGCTCTCTGCCGCTGGACCCGAAGACTATGTCAGATACAATGTCAGAATGGTCGACCCAGAGGATCCCTGTTTTCAGTTTTGACTACACAAAAAACTATGTGTACTATTACAAAAACCTATCAGAGGACATCACCATTTCAAGCAACATGAAATCCGGAGGAAAACACAGATCCTGAGAGTCCATGTACCACACGTTCTGGTCTATCCCTCTTGGTTGTCCTAATATGAAATTAGGAACAACAATGCCAAGTCACTAAGTAATTTGAAATACATCTCAGAGGTATTGATATTTGGGGGTAGTGTAAAAGATGATTTCAAGGATGCAATGGGCTACGCCTGGACCGGAACTCATGCCAGAGAAAATGTCAAATAGAATGCCAGATAGAATGTCAGAATTAATGTCAAAACATGTTCAGATTGAATGCCAGAAAGACTGTCAGAATAGTTGCCAGACAGAATGTGAGAAAGCATGTCAGAATAGATGCCAGATAGAATGCCAGAATGAACGCCTGAATAGCTGCCAGATACATGCCAGAATGCATGCCTGAATAGATGCCAGATAAAATGCCAGAAACGATGTTAGAAAAAGTGTCAGAGTAGATGCCAGCTAGAATGCTGGAGAATGTCAGAAAGAATGTCAGAATATATGCCAGATTATGCCAGCAAGTATGTCAGATAGAATGTCAGAGTATATAATATCAGAAAACATACGTATGAAAACATATCAAATACAATGTCAGAATATATATATATATGCAATATTTACGTCCACATGGTATGTCAGAATCTATGTCAGAATACTGTAGAGTATGAGGCTGGGGATCACTTGAAGAAAGTAGATCTTCTTGATGGGGTACAAAAAATGGTTTTCAATATTTCAAAATGTCAAAGGTAGATTTTCCCTTGAAGAAAACCCATCCAATGCAAGATTCCGACCAACTTCTGAGGTGGTTTCGGAACGACCTACGTCTCCACGACAATCCCTTGTTCCACCCCCCCGGGGCGGCCGGAGCTCTTGGATGCAACGGAAGTGGTGTGCGCCTACTGCGCGGATCCTGCGATCTTCAGTGGCCAACTGCGGCAGACTGGGCTCCCAAAGGTGCGATCGGGGGAATGCTTTGACCGCAGATGGTTTGTCCAAAGTCTTCATTGGATTTACTTGTAGCAACCCAAGTTATTCAACATAGGAGATAAGCAAACTGAATTTGCTCTTCTAAAACATATCATTACACTTTCTGCCCCAAACTGATTGGTGTGCTGTCGAAAGTATCATATAACCATGTATATATATATATATATATATGTGTTTCTCCCACAATAAAAATGACACAAGACATTGTCGATATTGTGCCCCAAAACGATTTGTCTTTCACCATCCTTGCTTTGAACAAGTCGCTAGGTGGGTTCAATCCGCTCCAAATTCCTCCTGCAATCGGTGCAGCAGCTGCGACGTCGCCTGCGCGAAGAACTCGGCAGTGATCTGCTGGTGGCGGCTGAAGCGCCACAGATTTGGCTGCCAAAGTTGGCAGCAGGCAGCTGCCGGTGTGTTAAAAAAAAAGCATTGGGGAAGAATACATCTTGGTTGTGTAGGAACATGGAGGATTTTGGAAAATGGTGCTTTTTAAGTAGTATATGTATACAATCCATGATTTGTGGGGGACATGCAATGGATATAGTTCGCAATGTGATTTGGGGGTCTACAAAAATGGGGGATAGTTATACTTCCAAAATATCGCTATTCTGTTGAGGAACATGTTGACTAGCGAATGGATGGCATGGACCTATTTTGTAAATTCATGGATATGTTCAGTGGATCATCTATGGGAAAATGGAGGAATACAGAAGATTTACTAACAAAAATGTGGTTTGAAAGGGATATTGATGGGAATCATGGGATATTCAATTATATGAATTATATATACAACTATATATACTAGGCATATCCGGTTTGAGGATTGAGGTGTGACTGAAAATGGAGGATTTACCAAGATCGCGGCTCGAGGTATAATGCCATCATGTGGGATATCATGGATACAATCGGATGGACACTTTTCAAGGTTGTCTCAAAATGTTGATATGCTCTTCATCGCGAAAATCATGATAGCATTAGTCTTCAGGGGGCGTCTGATAGGAAGTCCCCATACTTGCCTGTTGCATCAACATTATTATACTCTTCATTATGATAACTATACAACCTTAATATCTTCCCATTACATCTCAATTCGATCTTATATGTTCATACATTTCCATAGATTTCCAAAGATATTCACAGATATTCACAGATGTTCATAGATTTTCCATCGATTTTTCAGAGATTTCAATAGATTTTCCATAGATTTTCATAGATTTTCCATAGATTGTCCATAGATTTTCCATAGATTTCCATAGATTTTCCCACTTCATCCAGATTTTCCATGGCTTTTTCCCCATGTTGACCCAGGCGCTGAGAGCACGGTGCTGGTCTGTCAGGGGGTGACCTCGGAGGAGATGAACAGCGAAGGCTTGGTGGAGGAAGCCCTGGCGGCGGTGCCGGCGACCTTGAGGAGGAGCCAACTTTACCATCTGGTAGTATATCATGAATATATTATATAATGGTAGTTATTGGTAGTTCACTAAATTAGAAATGTATCTAGTTCGCTAATGATATATTACCATCTGGCTATTTAACTTTACCATCTGGGTGATTGGTTGGTAAATGAATTACCCCCAGCCATGCAACAATTAAAAGCACCACAGAAAACGACAGACGTAGAACAAGTTACAACAAGAAACCAAGCTGGTGACAGCAAAATTCACAATGTGAAGCCTTCAAGGTCTTACCCTCTGGTTATTTAACATAGCCATGGATATAAATAGAGGTTTCTAGCTGGGAAAATCATCCAAAATATTAGCTATTTTCCATGGCGATGTTAAATGACCAGAGGGTAGGTGTGTCTGAAAATGGGAGATATGATGGAAATATTTTGTGGATAGATATAGAATGATCTATATATATATATATGTATATATATATATATATTTGGAACTAAAAATAAGGAGGTTTCCAATGATGTACTGTACTACACTCTGGTAATTTAACATTGCTATTGCAAATGGTCCATTTATAGTTGATTTTCCCATTGAAAATGGATGAATGTCATGTGAGAATATAGAATGTGGGTAAAACAATGCCATAAAACCACCCATGACTGGAAATGGTAAACATAGCACCTATTGATGGTGATTTTGGGGATGGTTTATGGCATTGTTTTACCCACATTACCCCTAAATGGCTATCTGCGGAAGGGAAAATCATGATAATCCAATGGATGGATTGGGGTACACTATTTTCAGAGCCCCAAGCGTTGTGTGACCATGAAGTGGTTTTTTGAAGCAATAGAAAATGGAAGATCATCGGGATGAAATGGGATTGTTTCTTGATTTTCTTGCCAACTTGATTTATATATGTATATCCTTAGCGGAAAAAGTGGTATTGCACCAGCTGGAGACGTTGACAACATCATTGGGGGTATATATGTATCTATATATATATACATATACATATGTGTGGCAATGTGTGGTTGTAACTGATATAACTGATCAACAAGCATGACAAGTGGGTGGGGCTGAGGGAGGAGTTCTTGGATGAATAAACATGAAACGCGCGGATATAAATGGAATGGGATGTACAGTGTGAAAAAACTGGATAAATTGATCAGCAATCGGTGTAACGGATGATCAGCCATGAAACGAGGGTATTTCATATGATTTCAGGTGAAAACCTTAGGATGTAAAGAACTAGAGTGGATTTTTTTGAAGGAGTATCCCACTTGGTAAGTTGGTCATAGCGATGCGGTATAATGCTGCGGCTAGATTTAGAAGGTGGACCCTGAAAAACATCTGCGAAGATTGGTGCATATATACATACTGCAACAAAATACCGATTTTTTGTGAGATGGCGGGTTCAACTAGCCTCTAAAAAACCATGAAAACATAGACTTGGACAATCCAACCTACGACCAGTTGTTCGGTGTTTATAGTTCATTTTCGCTGCTTCCCATGCCCTGGTTCCATGTTTCATCCTTTGTTGCTGAAGTTTTCTATGGAGGATTTGGGGCCTCACCCTGTACCACATCGAGGATTTGCCCTATCGAGACATTCGCAAGGACTTCCTAGTCGTGCATCGAAAAAGGGGGAAATCGGTGAAGTCTGCCTCAAAAGCTCGCTGCAGTATGTTCCATTTCAAAATCCCCAGGGACACCCAAAGCCAAACACATACTAAACCTTGCTAAATTCCCTGATCTGCTTGTTCACAAAACCCTCAAGCTTGTAGGCATGAGACAAGTAATTCTGTATCACATGTTTTGGCATAGGCCTCCGCTGCAATGATGTGAGCCTTCAAATTGCACATTACAGAGGCTTACTCACAGGGGGGAGAAAACGTTCCTCGATATTGCTCAATGATCATCGAATGATCATCGAATGATCATCAATGATCAATTGTCATAAATGTTCATCATATCTCGGCTCGATTCAAGTAGCAAAGTGGCACTACCTTTTGTAAATGGAAAACTAGATAATCATCCCCCAGTCATATTATAATTAATTCCACTCATGGAATCATTAGTTTATCCCATCCCATCGCACTGGTTGCTTATTCTATATTCCCATCCTAGATAACCCCAAACAGAGTATACAGTTTATGGTCCTCCCAGCAATGAGTATATAACTCCCTATTCATAGCTTTTACTTGGTTTTACCGTATCCCCAACCCAAGCGCTACCAGGACTTTCCCATGGTCTTCGCCCCCTTTGGCCGTGCGGTCCGCGGCAACTTCCGCGCCACCGAAGCGCCCAGCGGCCGCGGTGCCCCACTGCGCCCGGAGCTGCCAGAGCCGAAGGCGTTGCCCGTGGTGCCGGAGGCGTTGCGGAGGCGCCACGGTCACACAGGGGGTGGGAACGATGAGGTGGAGGGTTTCATGGGATTCTTATGGGCTATAACTATAACTAGTATATTATGATTAACAAAATCAGATATTATAATCTATCAAAGTGGATAAATTGTGATAATTTCATAGTTCTATGTGAAGTGATCATCCCGTCCAGCAAATGTAGATCATCATCGAAGTAAATGGATGATATAATGAAGACATAAATGGAGATAATGATGTATGCAAGGATTTAATGGGGTGATTCAATGAACTATGGTGGTTTAATATGGTGATTGAAGCCATGCAGCGATGCAGTCCTGGATGACTAGCCATTGATGTCGATCCCGGATTGGTGCCTCCAAAACAGGGACGAAGTCTTATGAAAACTGGGAACCTATGGATGAACTTGGGGTTTATGAATCCAGTGTTGACATGACACGCTTTTAGACATTTAAGAACAAACCATACATGATGGGAGTCAAAAACTTGTTTGCACCGTGCACAAAAAAATAACTTAAGCAACTAAGAATAGCAAAAGACATCACATCTTTTGATGTGTAATGTAGGTCAAATCCATTTTTTGCTGCGTAAATCCCAGGCTTTTGCGTTTGGCAAATCGATAGTCAATACATTTAGTGATTACTTGGTATTTTGTGTTGACTAAACTTCATGTCAATGAGTATAACTCAAGCATGGAGAATGGTTGGAATTGCAATTTCACATGAGGTCCCTTAAGTGTTTTAAAACTTGACCCAGCTCAGAGCTCTTCAAGTTCGGTTGTTCCATGAAGAATTGAGGGAGAGCGTAAAAGACCTTTGGTACCCAATTGGCTGTTACCCAACTAAATGACATAATCCACTTCTGGCTGCAAGACTGACGCAGTCTTGCTGACCCCAACAAAACAACAGTTTTGATTCAATCCCCATTTCTGTGAATTCCCAAATTCTTGTTGTTGTTTCTACATGTCTACCCTGTTTTGTTGGGTGTTTTTTCCCTTGTTGTCAATCGAATCTCTATGCTTGTTTGCCAAGACCAATGTGTTCGTTGGTTCACCCCCCAGAAATCCACATCTTTGCAATCAAACCACATTTTTGGTGGTCAACTCCCCCTTTTGAAAAAGACCTGAAGCCCACCCGGCTGCAGGCTTTCCATGGAAGACCTTGACTCCACCTGGCCTGCGATCTACAACCAGGGATGCCCTGCGGAGGAAAGAAAGGCAGATCCATGGTGGGAAGAGACATTTCAAGGAGCTGGGAAGGTAAAGATGGGTTGAAACGGTTGAAATATGTTCACCCTCTGGTAAACATGGCTAGCTGGAAAAAACGCTTTGTAAATGGAGGTTTTGGTGGCAAAAACATGGAACTTTCAACAAATGGGGGATGTTTAATTGCCATGTTTACTGGATGGCAAATGCTACAAAAACTCTGATATTTTGACCTGCTCGTCCCTTTTCATCCATTGGATTGTACTGGGTTGTCCCCTATTCATCGACAGGAGGCGAGGCTGCGGGCCTGCGGCGTTTGTCGGAGTTTTTGGACCTGGACCTGGCGAGGTACAAAGAGACCCGCAACGCTTTGGTCGGCCTCAGGCAGATGGAAGGTGGTGGAAGTGGCTGGAATCATGATGATTTAATGGTAATTTAATGATAATTTAATGGTGATTAGAATGGTGATTCAATGGGATTATTATCACACTACACTACCCTATTTTTTCTAGACAAAACCAATTGTTGGGGGGTACTGTAATCAGCTGGGGAAGGTACCTTTCGGTACCTATGTATGGTGTATAATATTATATATTATAGTATGGGCAGACATTGAGTTTCACCCCAGTGTTGGAGTCGGCATCAGGGACTATAGTGAGGCGAAATCTCTCCACATAAATCGGTCTAAGACAACCAGCCAGTTTCAGATCCAAAATTGATCTGTTCGAACTTATGTTGAACACCCCTAAATGTTGAGATATCACCTCAAATAAAATGTTTTGTTGGTGAAACCATATCGACCCGTTCTTGACTACTGTAAATCATATCAACATCTACCCCTCATTTCCTCCCGTAAATCATATGAAAATCTTTCCAAAACCTCGTTTCACCCTAGCTTCCAGAAAATCGCACAAATTTCCCATGTTTTCCAGGTGTTTTTCCATCTTCACATCTTGGTATCTCACATTTTTCATCTCTCTCAAGATCAACTGCTTCAATTTTGTTTCATCATCTTCCATTAATGTCATATAATGCTGGATCTTGATTAATCAGTACGATGGGTGTCTATTGTGTCAAGTTTTCTCCAAATTATTCCAAATCCTTGTCAATTGAGGATGGGTCGGTATTGTGTCAAGTTTTTTGTCAGGTCAAGTTTTTTTTGAAAATAGTCTTACTTTTTGTTTTTTTGAATAATGGTTTAATTAAATCATGAATAATTAATAAAGTATTAAATATATGTTTTATTTTTTAGTACTCAAAGAAGCTCAGATCTTCAATAGTGTGACTTGTTTCAGGGGTCTTCTATTGTGTCCCACTTTCTTTTATATGATTGTGGTTTTTAAGAAAATATTGTTTGAATTTGCTTTATATGTTTGATGATTTCATAAATTATTTCATTCAGTAAAAAAACAAAATGAAACTTGGAGCAGCTCAGATCGTCAAGAATATGTTTTGTTCAGGGGTCTTTGTTGTGTCCAGCCATCACATTCCTATCAATGACCTTGATCTTCAATAGTACGTTTGCTGATAAGGTCTTCTATTGTGTTCCAACCTTTTTTTTGGGTTGCATTTTTCATAGTTTCCTTTTTCATTTTTATTTTGATTTTTAATTCTATAGCTATTGCAGGCAACTCATTGAGTTTTCCTTTTGATTCCTGATAAATCATGGTTTCCCAAAATATTAGACCCCTTATGAAAACCGTATTTAAAAAAAAAAACAGCATCCCCACAATTTTTCAAAGGGGTATTCCATGAGCAGCTCAGATCTTGAATAATGTGTTTGTTTCAGGGGTCTTCTATTGTGTCCCACTTTGTTTGAGTGGTGAATTTCTTCATCAATTCTTTTATTCTGTTCTTTTGTAAATCTGAGATGATTCAATTAGCTTTGATCTTGAATCCTGGGAATTCATGGTTTCCCAAAATATTAGACCCCTTATCAAAAGCCAATTAAAAAAACAGCACCCCAACAATTTTTCAAGGGGGTAGTCCATGAGCAGCTCAGATCTTGAATAATGTGTTTGTTTCCAGGGTCTTCTATTGTGTCCAGCCATCACCTTCCTACCAATGACCCTGAGCTTCAATAGTATCTTTGATGGTAAGGTCTTCTATTGTGTCCAAGTTTTTGGTGTTGTTTTTTTTCGGATTGAAATTCTTTTCTTATCCTTTGAGTTTAAAAGGAAAAGCGATTGAAAGTAAATTGATTTCAATTGAAATCCTGACCTGACAAAGAAATTCAGACCCGGTCCGAGCAATTTTTTAATTCTGAATTGTTTGGGGGGGCCCTACACTAATCAAGATCCTACATTACCTGATATTTGTACTACATTGACCTGATACTTAGATCTGATGAACTTAATCCTCTTCGCTCTCGGGCCATCCGTCGTCGAGTTCCTACATGGAGGTTTCCTAAAATAGGGGTACCCCCAAATCATCCATTTTTAGATGGATTTTCCATTATAAACCATCCATTTTTGGGTACCCCTATGACTTAGGAGACCTCAATTTTCGCCAGGTTCAGCTCCAAGTTATCCCCCTGGGTGGCCGCCGGCTGCGTCTCCCCCCGACGCGTGGCGATGGAGCTCCAGCGTTGGGAGCTGCAGCGGCGGCGGGGGCAGCCGAGCCCGTCCAGTGCGCATTTTCTCTCGGAGTTTGGCTGGAGATCTCCGGCATATAACAATGGGATGTATGGATATTATAGATATATGATATATAGATTGTACATATATATCTATATATACATGAATACATATATATATATATATCATCTATATACATAAATATACATATATATAGATATATACATATTTAGAATGATGTATTACTAAACCCTCTGGTAATTTAACACAGCTATTGCAAATGGTGCATTTATAGTTGATTTTCCCTTTGAAAATGGATGAATGCGGATAGAACAATGCCATAAACCAACCATTTCGGGAATGGTAAACATACCACCTTTGACACAGTGAAATTTGGGATGGTTTATGGCATTGTTTTACCAATACCAACATGATATATAATGGATCCAAAATATACGTTCATATATCCAACCAAAACCATAATATATTATGATATGTGCAGGTTTCCTAAATTGGGGGTACCATGGGGTACCCTTAAATCATCCAGTTTATTTCCGCATTTTCCATTGTAAACCATTCAGCGATTGGGGTACCCCAATTTATGGAAACCCCCAAATGATGGGATCAGTTGAACCATCGAGCCACTGGACCATTTACTGGCGATTGAATGGGATTTTGTCTTGGTAGTTTGGTGAAATAACATGGGGATAGGATAGGCTGTACGAAAATATGTAAATACATAGATAATCATAGATGTATATGTACATGTATACATGTATATTGTATATATATATATACACAGAATGGTGTGTTTGATGAATTATGAAGAATCATAATGAAAATGATGGGTTTTTCACCTGGTTTGACCAACATGGAAAGGGAATTGTAGAATAGCTTCATTCGTCTATGCACAGATAGTATCATTCCATTGCATGGATCTGTGACAAACGCCCCACAATTTGATGTAGCTATAGTTGGTGGTTGCAAATATGTGTGTTCCTTTCTCCCATGATGTGGGTGATTGCCTGAATGAAAGTTTGATTTTGGTTGTTTAACCGACGAGAACCAACGCACTTTTTTTTGTGGGATGAATAACCATATGATATGTCAACGATATTCGGTTTGAAGAGTGGGGAAGATATGGAGTAGTAGTAACTAATTGATTTGCGATATGGTTCAGTGTGTATGTGGGTAGCGGGACAGTAACTCATGTAACTGTATTGTAGACTATTATATATATATATTATATATATATATACATATGCTCATATATACATATTGACTTGATTAGGAACAGGATTGGCAGGTATCCAAGAAGTTGTTGTAACGCGCACCAGATCCCAACATGGTAACTGAGGATAAAAAATTGTGAACCAACAAATTTGGCATCTCACCACTTGGGGTCGACTTTGGACTACCGTGTGTGAAGATGTTCCAAGAAAATTGCCACTAACATGCACTCACTACAATGGATTCTCCATGATGTCTGGAGGTTTCTTGATTTCAGTTTCCTTCCACATTTTCCCAACAGATTTTCCTCAGAACTCAGGAGATTTCTTGATCTTCCTATCTTTGAAGGTCGGCACGGACCTCTTCAAATTGGAAGGTCCTGGCCGTGTGGCGCAGCCCTGGCTGCGTGACCCGGTGCTGGAGAAACGCCTCTTCGAGGGACGCATTGGGATTCCGCTGATCGATGCGGCGATCAGAGACCTGGCGGTTGCGAATGGGGAATGGTTTGAAACCACCAGGAATTTTGGCTCATGTTTTTTTGAAGAGGGGGGCCATATGATAAGGATTTCATCAAAGAAATTATCGACAATTGGAGAAAAATGGGATTTCCAAAACACATATTCAGCCAGTTCAAGTGACAGAGTTCGGAAAAGAGGGCATCCGCCAGCAAACAACTTAAAGATCTGGATGCAATCACCAATGGAGAGCGAAGCAGCAAAAACCAGGCTTGACACACAAAAACACAGTGATGTTGGCAAGAGATTGGCGGAAGGCAGCCGGCTTCAAAGTGTGGATTTAAGATGATTTCAGCAAAGCTCCAACGATGACAACCGACAAGACTGTGGATGTAAGTTGAACCAAGTAAAGGGGGAGGTGGTTGTGGATGGTGACCTTAGCTGGTGTGATGTGACAAGAGAAATCTCTGGGGGTCCAGACGCGGGATTTACAGGGTTTACTATCAAGTTCTCATCACCCCATTCCCCCCATCTTAAGTACTACCCCTCAAAATCATGGCTCATGGTACATTCATTCCTTTGGTGGCAGTGAGGGCATGGAATTTTTAGGGTGCTTGGATTAGTTGAGACGGAATGCCAGTCAGGTTTCACAGCTCCAAGGAGAGATGACCATCAGTGGTTTTATGTCCAATCGAGCCCGGCAGTTCGTGGCGTCCTACATCATCCTGGCGACTTGGCCATAGCGCTCGTTGATACTGAAAAAATGTTAGGCACATGGGAAAAACGTGGTTGAGTAATGGGTGAATTTGAGGCTCTAGATCAGTTAAGCTTGGTGCAGCTAGAAGCTTAATGTAGCTTCTGTTCTTCCATAAGGATAAGATTCAGCAACTACACCAAACTTTGGGCCACGGCATCTACAGGCAACCATGGTAGATGGAGGAGTGTCATATTTCACATTTGAAAAAAAGAGGCATCTCAAATGAGCCATGCAAGCATTTGCTACATCCCCAATGTCAGTCTTCCAGCCAGGTGCAAGAGTACCATGAAACACATTTTGGTTGGACCCATCAAGTGCATCCACTGTCTCCAAATCTAAGTCAACAGCTGGGGGTTGGATCAAAACTATTATCAAAACTGACTGGTTTCCGATCCTTAAAAAAGCGCGTTTGCCGGGTCCTTGTTTGATCTACCCCCATAACTTGACAACCTTAGGAATTGAAACTGGACTGGCGAGTTGGTGCTGAACTCTTTGAATCCAGATTGGTGGACTACGATGTTTGCGCCAACTGGGGAAATTGGATGCGTGCCGCTGGGGTGGCAGGCGCCGTCTGGTCGTTGTCGTGACCTTCTTTGCTAGTTGGTTCTTCGTCATGCTCACCCCATGTTCTTCTTCTTGCTTGCCTTAATCTTATTTTGGTTCCTGGCTATGTGCTTGATTATTTGTGTCCACTGAGCAAACCCTTCATAGTAAAGTTGTTCCACATCCACTGGCAAAATCTGTCACTCCTTTGGCATTTTTCTGGCAACCTTCCTTGGGTTGTAAGATGTTGTAAGTGGAAAGTATTTGATCATCATATGACCATAGTCTCAATCGAGGCTTAAAAGCCCATTGTTCTACCCAGCGATTTCACCTCAATGCAACCCCCCGCGCGCTGTTGAAACCTGGACAGGGCAGGGTTTTGGGCATGGCGGCAGCCGCTGGTTTAACCTGGCAGAGGAAAGAGATCGCTTTGACCCCAGAGGCGATTTTGTGAAGCTCTGGCTGCCCGAAGTGAGGGATTTGCCAAAGGACCGGTGGCTTTTCTGAGTCCAAACTGATTTTGGGATATTTTGGTGGTTTCCATAAATGGTGGTCCCTCAATTGCTGGATGGGTTATGATGGAAAACCCTATGAAAATAGATGATTTCGGGGTACCCCCATTTTAGGAAACCTCCAGAATTGGGGGTATCATGGTCATTTTAGGGAGTATTGGCGATTGGTGTGCTAAACCCACTAAACAATGAAGTGTTATCCAAATATGTCTGTATATGTCTAATCACTGCTGGGAGGAAAGGCAAGCCCTTTCACCTATTTAAAAACACGCCTCCGAGAAACTTTGATTTAGTGGCGGATCTTCCAATCTAGGCTTCCTATATGTTCCTCTTTGAGGGGGTTTATCGCTTGATTCGTACATCCGGGCTGATTGGTTAGAAAGGTCACAGGGGAAACGTGCCAACTTGCTATCAATCTGGACACCCCCATCAAATTCATCGCCCCACATAAGTGTCTGTGGCAATCTCTAAACATCCACGGATTTGGTCGCACACATTCCATCATCATCCATCATCCATCATCCCAAAGCCATGGGGGATTTTTTGGGATATTTTTTTGGCCATGTCTATCCGAGTCTATCCCCAGGAGTACGTCCATTGCCCCTGGACCGCCAACGGCATCGACATCGACGCCTATCCGTGGCCGCCGGAGACGGCCAGCAAGCGCACCCTGGAAGGTAGCGCTGCTAGCGATGTGGCGCCGGTGCCTTTGTGGCGGATGGGATGGAGGATCTCTGCGAAATGGGGATATACATTACATGATCTGTTTATATTTATATATTTATAATATACAATTATATAATATATATATATATATATTACATTATTTTAATATTATATAAGATATATAGCAATGCCCAAAAACATAGAAAAAGTCATGAATCACTATTTGAGTGGGATTTACTCTTCTATCTTTTTGGTGAAAAACTTGATAAATGTCCAGCAGAATGATGAGATCGAAAGGATGTAATTGAGATTTATAGCAACAATATTGTTTGCAGAATTACCCTCTGGTATATTAACATAGACCCTGAGAATAGCTATTTTTAGAGGAAACTAATCATCCAATCCCTATCTGCCAGGGTCTATGTTAATTTACCAGAGGGTATCTGAAAAAAAATCAGGATATATTCCCACAATGGTGTTATATTTGAATGTGGAAAATGATGATACATGATTACCATTGGATTTGTGCAACCTTGTTTTCAGACAGACATGGACAAAAACATAAATATCTAAAACCTAATACATGGTGGTTTAAGGATTTGGGAAATCGTGGTTTATGCCACATGAATGATGTTCTAAGTTCTTAGGATTGCAATCATCACGAAAGAGATCACCAGGATCGGTTCGAGGGGTCGGTGTGGATTGAAACTGTTGCAAGGTTTGATACACATGGCTTCATTCATGCGGTAGAAATGGCGGGAGATTAAGAACTGCCATTGTTCATCATTGTTCCAAAGTTCATCGAAAAATGATGTTCGGTTCATCAAACCTTTGACTGGGGTGCCACTTCAAACCGCTTTGGAACCAGACCTTCTCAATACTTCAGCCCCTCCCAGGAATGGTATGCAACCACGCGCAATGGGAAGATAGAGAGCAAGGGCAAAGGGAAGCAGAAGGGTGGCAAAGGCCGGGTGCTGCTGGCTGGATGGTGGCTGGATGGTGGCTGGATGGTGAATGGTGCATGGCCATGGCAGGTTTATCCATGAACCAATAGTAACCAATGTTGCCCCCAGGCAGAAACACCTTCCAGAAGCCCTGGTGAAATTTGCATCAAAAGAGGTATGGTGATAATGCAACATTCAGGGACAAATGATGTTTTGGCTCGGTATTATCTGAGGTTGACAACCTTGACATCAAAATAGTCGGTAGTTATGGATGTTCATCCCCCCAAGTTTGTGGTTCATGAGTTGGGTGGATTTGTTGCTTCAAATTTGGCTCAAGATCCTGATCAAGAGCTGGCGCGGGCCAACCCCAGCCGGGCATGGTGCGGCAGAAAGATGCCTTTACGTACCTTCAAGCAGGATCCAAATGCAAAGCTTTGGAGACTGCTCAATATGCTGATTTGAAGCAGATGAACGAGCATGGCCAGAGTCTGATGTTTGCTGCAGCTGGCCGCAGGATGAAGGACAAAGCTTCTGCTGAACTTCTTTGTCAAATACTTCAGAAGCGTGGCCTGAAGGTGAATACTTTGGACAATCACCACCAGACGCCACTATTTGCAGCGGCGCAAGAAGGAAATGAGATTTGTGCAGATTGGCTCATCGCACAGGGGTGCGAAGTCGACCATTCTGATCTGAGAGGAGAGACACCCCTGTGCATTGCCTTCAGAAACTCCCAGATGGGAATGGTGATGAAACTCTTGAAGCATGGAGCTTCCTTGGATTTGAAGGACAGGTATGCCGGTCGTCAGCCTTCACAGAGAAGCAGGCTCGATCGGAAGCACCACTGGAAACGATGAAGTCGCCAAAGAAGCGCAAGCGTGGGCAAGCAGAAGAGCAGCCCTTGTGGAAGCGCTTTAGAGGAGACTTGTCCTTGAGATGCAAAGGACCCAACATGATGGCTCAGTGGGCGTATCAAGAGGAGGTTGTGCCAGAGCCGACCATCCCAGAAAAGTCCCAAGAGACCCTAGCAGAGAACGATAACTTCATGATCATCGTCCCACCACCGGAGGCAGCAGCACGGATCCGCGTTCTCCAGAGGGAGTTTGCTTTGGATCATGCTGTGACTGTCTTCGAGGACACCCCATGCACCTTGCTATGGCACCGCACGACTGGACAGAATTTTGTGGGGTCACTGTGAACGAGGCCGACGCCCACAAATTGATTTACAATTTACTCAAGAAGGGTTCAGAAACCGAGTCCCTCATTTGCTGCGTAGAGAAATCCACGCAGCAAATGAGGGACTCTGTTTCTGAACCCTTCTTGAGTAAATTGGGGCTACCTACATCTTGGCTACTTCAATGAACACACCTTGGACCTGATGTACCTGAAGGTGCAACGTGAATTCCAACGCCGGGGCCTTGCGAGTTTGATGATCCAAGGTGGAATTTTCCTTGCTCGGCAGCGTGGTTGGGAGTTCAGGGAAATGGCCCTGATGTAGCCTTGCGGAACCACAAAGCAATTGCATGCTATGAAACCATGGGCTTCCAACATTCCCAAAGCCCGACAAAAATCCAAGTCGGTGTTCAACGAGTGGAGCACCATGAGGAAGAAGATTTGTTGACTCCAAACCTGATTTGAATGGATACAGTTGTCAGTCCCTTTGGAGTCATTCTACAGGCCTAGGACGGCACCATCGATTTCTGAGAGCGGCATACAGCTAGTGATGTAACTGATTGTAACTTACAATCAGTTACATCACTAGCTGTATGCCGCTCTCAGAAATCGATGAATTGTAACAATGATGTACCTTAGTCGGTTTCAACACAGAGTATTGCCACTCCAATCAGCGATGTCTGAAAAAAAGATGCTGTCCGAAGAGAAATCCACACTGTGCTTCCGGGGACCAGGTCATGTTTTCTACATGTTGGTCAAGCCAACTTGTGGCTTGCACGTGGATTCTGCCTTGAACCAACAAACCAGAAATTGGCTTTGACAAAAACCAGAAGCAATTCACCAATTGGATTTTCCAAACGACTGAAACGAATACCCTCGGGATTCATTCCGAATAGCTGGCTCCATGTGCGGCTTCATTTTGGGGACCAAACTGTTCCTCTCAAAGGTATGCAACAAGTATCTCCAGAATTTCTATGGGCATGGTATACTTTTGCCTAATCCTGCCAGACTCACAGTTGACAGTTGCTGGCCCCTGGTTTGGGGATGCTCAATGTCATTTTACGGGGCTCAGCAGGGTTAACCGGTTGAAAAAGGTAAGAAACCTTGTGCCAATGCCACACTAGATTGTAAAACGACAATTTTGTAATTTTGTGTGATCACACTCCAGACAAACCTTATAATATCTTATAATATGTAGCATAGATATACCACCCATGGCCCCCTATTCCCGACCGCAGGTGGTAAGGCTTTCGCAAAGGGTCGAAGCGCTGAGCCAGACGCCACGGCCGCAGCGTGTGCCACGCGGCGCTGGGGACCCAAAAAAGTGGACCATGGATGTTGCGGCATCGGTTGATGATGCTGAGGTATGCCTAGCCTAGTTACCCTTCAGACTGGTTGGCATATGTTATAACTGTTATAAACAAACAGCAGAGCTCGAGATGGGAAGATGTTCTGCAAATTTGACCACATGCTGGAAAACAACGCAGTAGCTGGGTAAAGTATGAAGATTGTCTACATATTATCTCCATCACGAGTGAGACAGCCTTGAACCGTCATGATGGAGCCAGCAGGTTTGCTGCACTTGTTCTCGTTCATGGAAGTCATTCAAAAGTTCCATAGCTGGGCGAAAAAACATGAGGATATGTGTTTGTCTGCAAATAGTTTGCCCCTGAATGCACCGGTGAATCATATTTATCCTTGTTACAATAGCCTTGTATTGGAGGATAAATCCACCATTTTCTGAGAAACCCAAGACAATCCAAGACATCATATGTCTCCATCCTCACTGCATCCTACATCCCATTAAATGGTTATATTATGTTTTATTGTGTTATATTCCCATTAGAATGCCTATCAGCCACCAAGGGTGGATAGTTCAGCATAGTTCAACCATTAGGCACAACAACTCGTTGTTGAACCTGCGCGGCTGAGCGCGGCTGAGCGCCATGTCGGACTCCCTTGGGCCCCTCTTCACGGTAGAGGGAGCGGTGGTGGATGCGCGCGGAAGGTTGAAGTCTTTAGCCTATGCCACTTGGAAAATTTGAGGCTGGGCTGTGCGCTGTGTATAAATCTACAAAGGGAGAGAGAGGGAGAGAGAGAGAGAAAGGGAGAGAGAGAGAGAGAGTATTTCTACACATAAAATATGTATAATTCTAATTATTATATATTATATACAAGAAAATATAAGTATATACGTCATTCACCTTTAGTGCGGATTCTTAATTGCGAAGAATCATGGGAGGACACGAGAATATTAGAAGACGGGGTGAAACTCTCAAGATCAACTTTTTGGATCTTCCAAGGTCTTACGAACCAGTGGAATTTTGCCAACAGAAATATGTATCCACTGGGCATGGGTCCCTACAACCCCAAAATTTGCTGATCACTTTGGGATAGTGGCCAGGGTGTCAGGGATCTGATCCGGCAACCAATTTTCTTGTCCAGCTTTTTGCAACCAATATTCACTTGCTGATTCAGCTTTATTTATAGATATTTGATAGCCATAGACAAGCTTTCTACTGAAAACCTGAGCCAATGCGCGTGATGACTTGAAGAATATATATTATATATACCTTAAAATCCAAAGTTTGCATTATATGACTATAAGATACTATAAGTTTTCAAGGTATATCTATATATTTGTGCAGATTCATTGTCTAAATTTCTGATGGACAGCTGCGACCGGCAGATCTCGGACCTGGAATCAAAACCGTATGATGAAAACCCAGATTTTGTGATGACCTGGTGAGGCTTACCACTTTGCAACCAGGATCACCATTCCTATGACTGCAACTTAGGTGGAATTTATCACCAAGTTCAACACTGAGTCGCGTGACAGGCGGGGTGGGTTCATGGGACTCAAGTGGCTGATGTTCTTTGCCATGAGATCATGGACTGAGAGGCGTTTACAAAAGATTCTGAACATTAAGCATTATCATGCATTATCCACGTTGCGACACTAGCCATGTGGAAAGTATTGGAACGCATGACATATGTCTTTGAGATCAATGCAAGCCAACATGTGGTCCAGGTACAAGCCACTCCAGAAGAGAATCTATTTGTGTCAAACAATGGGGGATTTACCCCCCAAAGATGGTCATTGTGATAGAGAAAGTAGTGATAAACCATCAGATTTGGGGACTTTCCATGATCTTCGATCATGTTCAGGTACCAAACCCACTGTACCATCACAACACAAAGGCTTGAAGAGAAGCTCATCACAAGCACGAGTCGGTCCACATTCATCACAACTTTCCTCAGCATAGGTTTCTCCAAAAAGATTCGATTCAACAACGACAATACTCACTACTATTTTCGGAATGATTCAAACTTCTGAATGAGACACCCAAAAAACACCTATTTTTGTGCATCCTACAGTATATACAGTACCACTACAAACCCATTATCATCTGATGGTGATCCAATTAAAAGAAATTAAAAGCCCAATTACAGAATTCCTTTTTTTGTTGGATGATTATTCCAATCCAATATATAGAGTTATTCAAATGCAATTCTGGCTGATAATGTCCATGTGTTGACTTCCATTAAAGCCCCCGTTTTCCAACTTTTCGATCTGTTTCGGGGTTGCAAAAAAAAACACATCAAACAGTATCAGCCTATGTATAATATATATATATAGAACATTATAGAACCATATCAATCTATAGTCATCCTGGAGTAGATCGAATATGGATTTGTCTTTCAGAATCCGCACTAAAACGGCAATACAATTGAAAATCCCATATTCTCCTCCAGGATCCTCCAGGATGATTAGGTATATATATTATATTATATATCTGGGTAAATTACAATAATTCACTAATTTGAATTAAGGCCATTTGGGGATGATTCCCTATACTAACAATATATTCCAGTGAGGTCACAGTGAGGTCGTTATAATTTACCTAGATATATGTCTTTTCAATTCCAAACATATAAACATGTATAAACCCATATAAAACCGATGGAACCGGTGCCGGCAGGTCACAGCACCCGGTGCCGGCGCAGCCGGGGCTGCGTGCGGAGGAGTCCAAGGAGTTGCCTCAGCTGCGATGCTGGGAAGATAAGAAAGGCGGGTTCAAAAATGGGAGGAATTCAGAGGAATTCATGGTTCATCCTATGGAAGATATATGGAAGACTATGAATGGATAATTATTGGATGATTGTTGATCATGATGCATTATTATTCGTTTATTGTTATTATTGATTATTAATAAATGGATGATTATTAATGGATGATTATTGATTTTCTATGGTCATGACTGGAGGATATCATCTATGATCATCTATGGATATATTACTATTATATTATTCATCTATGATTAGTGGATGATTTCATTGAATCCATAAATAAACACCCGTATTGAGTGGAGGATTCAATCGTCATTTATGAATAAATGGATGAATATTGATGGATGATTCTTGATTGTTGATTGACGGATGAATATAAATTAGGATATATATATATATATTTAATTGAATATACTTGATACAATCAAAAATATGGTTGACTTGCGGATTGGTGAAATCCTCGGAATGATGATAGTAACTTCAATTCAATGGGTGAAAACAGAGAAGTCAATGGGAGTGTATGAACTTCGTCAACAAAAACATGGAGTTATGATAGGTGTGGATAGTCATCGAACTAAACGGGTGATATGGTGATGTTACTATGGGTGACATGTTTTGATTGGCAATGTAAGGACCAACAAAGATGGTTGATAGTCAGAGTGGATTAAGCCCGGTTGACATTAAGCCGAATCTATGGTAAGTTTCAAAAAATGGTGATAAATCATCAACAAATTGGGATTTCTTAGGAAAACAATTCGTGTATGGGATGTTTTGGAATTGTCATGCGAAAATAGCTCATGGGATATCTAACCAACCAGAATAGTGGATCTAATCTAGATACAACAAGATGTCATGAAATATATAGCCAGCAACATGTGATGGGTGTGCCATTGGACCGCCATGAAATGAGGGATTTGACTCAGATTTACGGTCATTGAATGCGAAAGATAGTGATAAACCATCAAGTTGTTTGAAATTTTGGCTGTCTCATGAGACCGCATCATGGGTTTACCCCAATTGAAGGCCATAAACATAATCCAAACATCTGCATTTCTTTACGTTTAAACTGCCATCAAATGTGAGGATACAGGCAAGATTAGTTGGAATTGATGGTGATTTCGAAATATTCAGCATATTTCAACAGGTTCCCAGGTTCATCAGTAAAATACGGTATCAGCAATCTTCCCCCGCCCTTGGCAAGCCTTGACAATGCCTTGACGGCCATGTGACGGCCAGGTGCAGGTTGGGTGGCGCATGGACCAGGCGTGTGGCGTCATCTTCCAATTTTTTGTGTCTGAGAATTGGTGTTTTGCCCGTAATTTATGGCCATCTAATAGCATTTAATGATGAAAACATAAGAGGTGATTGATGGTTCTTGTATGATTTAAAAATGGAAATTGGGTACCTCTTTTTCAGACTAACCCATGTGGATCTAGTCATCAAGAATAAGGATTTAGTGCTTAAGAAACAGTATTTTATCCAGAAAAATTGTGTTTTTTTAATCCTCATGAACTGAGTTTTCATCAAACAAAATCGAACATTTGGGTGGTATCAGAAGCGGGGTCGTGAACATCGTTCCAGGGCGTTGAGCAACAAAGAAGTGGCCAGTCATTGCTATTTGCAGCAGCTGTAGATGCTTGTGTTGAAAACCCTGGTTCCCTGGCAACATCCAGTAGCATCATCACGAGGCACAAGCGGCATGTGCATTAGATGGTTTACACCCCAAATTCTGGATCACCATTTTTGGTATCAATGTTGTCTACCTCCCAGGTGCCATTTAGGTTCGTCTAACAGGGTACCCCAGAATCCTCTCCTTGATCACCATTAAAACACAATTTAGAAAATGCAATTTGAGGCCAAAAAAACAGTTTCAGACACCCTCCAACTGTTTGTTATATATCCCACATCCATGAAATATCCTCATGGGTGCACTCATAGGCGTATACCCCCCACAACTTTGTTGATAAATCCTCCATGTTCCAATAGAGCATCCCAAATTCGATGATTGTAGTTGGGAAGATATCCCATTATATTCCCATCAGTATCCCATTCTATAAATCCCCAATACCATATTGAATATATGATTGTTGGATCTTGCTGGTATATAATATGCCATATGGTGATAAAACATATTCTATATTGTATTGGTGGGATATTGGTTTATTGCCGAATTCTATCGCAAAAAAAATCCTCCACTTTTCAGATCTTTCCAGCAAAAAAAATCGTCAATTCTGGTCAAGTTTCTAGGCAACCCCATATATCCCATAAATGCCAATTCTGTTCCATTACCCTCTGGTAAACTAACATAACTATGGAAAATCACCACTCTTAATGGGAAAATCAAGTATAAATGGCCATTTTCAATAGCAAACTGTTAGGCAATACCAGAGGGTAAGTCCTCCATTTTCCAGCAACAAAAACACGGTGAAGATCGGTGAAATCTCCAGGCAAGCCAAGCAAATCCGCTTGGTTCAGTTTGTCCTCCTGGGGTTCTTGGCGTTTAGCCCTGCTCTTGGCCAAGCTTCAGCGCGATCTATGGCAGAGAGGCGGCTGACTGTGTGGGAAATTCTCGAAACAAATGGAGGGTTTTAAAGGGAAAGTCATCATAAAAGATTCGGGAAATTTTACATGGTTGATTACTGGAGGGTATCCCGGGAAAGAGAGAGAACATAGCAGATCTCCCTTTGGGATGACAAGATGCGGTGTTGTAGTGATATACATTGGTATAGCTGGGACACGAAAATGGGATCTCAAATGATTGGGATATAATAAACACATATAAACACTATACTGGCATATGGTATTTAATTGGGGATATTTGATTCTATCTGTACCCAACTAAGGTTCTAACTGTAATCTAATGGAATCTGCTTGCTTTATTTTCAAAAAAAGGAAAGACTGATGATCCCCAATTATTTTCATATTTTGGGGATGGATATTTTAATCACCAATCACTTTTAGTTGTATCAGAAATCGTTTGCCCCCAGAATTGGATGCGGGAGCACCTGCACTAGGGTGAACTCAAAATGACCCCTACGTCGGAGGATGACGATCGATAAGGTTCTAGGCATGCACAGAAGACCTTCTGGTATGTCTCAACAAACGAAAACCCATCCGATATCCCCAAGTTGCCAAACACTTCTTGTTGCTTCTTCTTCTACGAGAGGCTTTTCAACCCGAAATGATATTTGCGCATGGTAAACACCAAAATAGCTGATGTTGAATGGATCATCCCCCAGACATGTGGTATTTCATAGGTTTTGATCCATTGCCAATGCCATCAATGATCTATACTCCCAACTATACATCCCAAGAATCTCCAATTGATCACTACTGTAATTCCTAAATCATCAGAGTCTATAATCCATTTTCACCATCTCAATCATTGGGTATGGGTAGTCTCCCAGTTATGGAGTACCCAATGACCACATCCAACCGTTGATTTCCGCCTGATTTCCAGAGGCGACCAAGGTGATGAGGCCCGTGAAGGGAACGGGTTAGACCATATGGGGGTGGGCCCCCAATAGCTCGATGGTTTATCATTGAAAATCCCATTCCCAAAAATGGATGAAACTTGGGGTAGCCCTATTTTGGGAGATCCCCAAATTTTCACATTCTGGTGATGTTTCACAGTTTGCGATGAAGAATGGGGCATGTACAATAATTTCGTTCGATGATTTAGCTATTAAAAACGTGTGAAGTTCCATGGCTATGTCAAATTGCCGGAGGGTAACCAACAAAATCGAGGATTTAGCATGATTTGTCATGATTTATCTAAGATTCACCGTGGATTTCAGAAATAAGAAGAAGGATAAGCCATCATTTCATGGGAATATGACAGTCATTATGGGCTGTTCAGTCAACAACTGGAGCAAATGTATAGGATGAGCTGAAGCCTCCGCTGACATCCGACTGTGATTGGGGTAACTTCTGGCTGGGTTTCCCCAGATTTGAGATGGTTAATGTATGTGAATGTCCTCTTATAGTGTGTGTAATACAACAATGTCCAATGTTTGTCATTACATATGAATGTCCTCTTGTATCATTCGCATTGCCTCGAATTATTGTGGCAATCTTTGGAGGTTTTGCTGAACCCCTGGTCTCCCGTAGGCTGATGGTCCTCCAGCGAAGAGACAGCGCAAAAGTTCGCAAGGTTTGAAACCTAAGGAGGTGGCTCGGCCTAAACCAACTGCTAGGGATTTCTTTATCCTGGATTGAACCATGCAAATTGGTGATTTAATGGGATATGTGAGTGCATCATGGGAATAGAATGAGCTATATATATACACATATTTAACCAGCAATATCGTATTTTGCCACAAATGGGAATATTTCCCAACCAACAAAAACATGTACTGTTGCAGGGTATCTAGGCTTGGCCATTGTTGGTGCCAGCTGCGTGTTTTTGAGCCGCTGCGGGTCAGCAAATGTCACCGCACAAAATACCAAGATATACCAAGATTTCAGCAAAAAGACAAGGGTTGATAGAATCTAGCATGATGAAATTGACCATTGTTTCATGACACAACAATGGTTTGCCATCCACTTGGGAGGGGGTTGAGCATCAATCGATTTTGATTTTACCATCAATATGTTTATGATATGTGGGGATGTAATCATGCATAGCGTGGTAAAGCCAAGACTGTACACCATCCACTTCTCTACCAGAAATGAGTGGTTTAATCCATGCCTACTGCCCAGCATGAAAGAAAACTGCGCAGTTGCCCAGGGGAAGGGTCGTGGCCGCGGCAAAGGAAGACCAAAGAATGAGGCGAGCCGTTGCCCAATATGAAGTGAGCAGCGGCTGTGTTCCGCCCCCTGGTTGGTTGATGATTATAACCATATGTTACCCATTATTTTTCTTGGGACTTGTTACTATCAAGAGATGGAGATCAATATAATTGATACATCTGGGTAAATTATAACGACCTCACTGTGACCTCACTGGAATATATGGTTAGTATAGGGAATCATCCCCAAATGGCCTTAATTCAAATTAGTGATAGTTTTAGTATACAATGAAGTGGGGATGTTCATCCATTGTGCCTAGGGTTTGAAAACTGCTCAAGGGGCTCTAGAATATGTATCAGATTGCTAGATGGACTCTGGACTGTTCTAGATCTATGTGTGTCAGTGACAAAACCCTATATATTCAATGAATAGTTGGTTGAATGTGTTTTTTGCAGAGTTTTTCAACATCCAATCTTCCAGAAGTGCAGGAGCCGCCGTCTAAAGAGTCGCACAAGCCCCCAGAGCAGCCAGAGAAGAAAGATGAGAATGTATCTGAGCCGGACAGTTTCATTTCTGCTGCAAAGATGGGAATGATTTTCCTGGAATGGTTGGATATATTCTATAGTAAACATTAGTAAACCCACAAAGATAGAAAAGTAAATCAACACATATCAACACTATTTCAGTAGGATTTCAATTTCTTATCTTTTCGGGGTTCATGTTCAATGCTATTTTTTATCTAGAGTGAATCATCCCAGTGGATGCACACTGAGGCAAAGGTCCATCGCGGCCCAGGGAGACCAAAGAGAGAGACACCCAAAGAGGCTCAGACATTCTTCAGCTGCACAGTGTGAACGATGTTTTCAGGATTTACCCGATGAATTAGATTGTTTTTCTACTTTCGCGATTATTTGCGTTCGTTGGGGGATGATTGAGGATGTTTCTTGGATGGGTTTGATCATATCAAGATTTGTAAAGGCGTTGTCAGACTTTCACTTGTGCAGGTGCCGTCGTCTTCAAAAGCGCAAGGACCGCAGGAGCAAGAGCAGAAGGGCAAGGAGCACAAAGATGAAGTTTCTCAGCAGAAGTGCTTTACATAGTCTGCTGCAAAAATATCCCATGAAAACCAGCCATGACTGGGGGTTATGATAAATCATCGCATTCACCGAATGGCAGTGCGGTATACCTAACAAACCCCAATTAGGAATGCTTGATTTTTGGGTTTGTAAAGATGCGTGTTCATGTTCTGGCTGCCATTACTTCGACTCATGGTGGTTGGTTGCTGTGTTGCGTTGTGACTATGCTTACAATTCAATCGAGAATCTGCA
Source organism: Symbiodinium sp. clade C Y103 (assembly GCA_003297045.1). Lineage (NCBI taxonomy): Eukaryota > Dinophyceae > Suessiales > Symbiodiniaceae > Cladocopium > Cladocopium sp. clade C. The sequence continues at coordinate 66,157 of BGPT01002035.1, read as the reverse complement.
ATGCCAGTGTTTGCGTTCCAGATCCTGTAAACATTCAAAACATGTTGGGGTGTGTCATTTCCAGTTGCCTACTCTCGTTTTGTCTGCAGAAGTCTGGATTCAAAGCTGCGCAAGAACTGAGGCGAAAGTCCATCGTGGCCCAGGAAGACCAAAGAGAGACACACCCAAAGAGGCTCAGACATTCTTCAGCTGCGCAGTGTGAATTGTGACGATATCCCACATGGACTGCAGTCGGTTAGTTTAGTCTGGATCTACTTTTGTGATATTGACTAAACTCTCCATGCATGATTGCTTGAGTGTGGTCCTTTGGATCCGTTTGATGATATACGGAATTCAGAAACAGAGTTTCGTTCTTTCACATGTGCAGGCGCCGTCGTCTTCAGAACCACAAGGACCACAAGAACCACCAGAGCGGAATGATGAGGAAGACAGAGAAGAAGCGAAAGCAAGTGTCCCTTGCTATGACACTGGATGCGTCACGATGCGCCCCATTGTTTGAATTCTGGCACCTGCAAACAGTTCCTGCTTTCTGATCGCCAACAATCAGGCTTGATTCATTTCAGCTCACTGGTTTTGAAAGTCCAAAGTTCCCCGAGTGACTGTCAGAAAGGGGCGGATTCGATAGATGGGAAACGCAAGACAAAAGGTTTCTGCCAATCCCAAAATGTGTCAAACGAAAGTCTTGGCCAGCCGAACTTGCTATGTCCAAACTGGATTGGTTGATGGTTTTGATTTTTAGTGCCTCCAAAACCCATGGAGCATAGTCATGTTTTTCATGAAACATTGGTTTTAAAAACATGGAGGCCATGAGTCATGTACGTTTCAGCCCTGAACTATGGGTTTATCATGGTTTATCCCAAAATTGATAATGTGTTTTTTTCCAAAATTGATAATGGTTTATTCCAAAATTCATAATTTTAATGATTAGTCATGGTTTATCCCAAAATTGATAATGGGTTATTCCCAAATTGATAATGGTTTATTCCAAAATTCATAATTTTAATGATTGATTAGTCATGGTTTATCCCAAAATTGATGATTGAAAAAAATATCCCAAAATCAATGATTAGTTATGACTCATCGATATGAATCGTAATTTTCCTGCAATGGTCATAATCTGGGACAAGAAATTCCCTTCAAGCCCAGGCTCGAGCCAGGCACTGGGGCTCTGTGGACTGTGGTGATCGTTTGTCAAACGATGCAAAAACGATGCGGTTGATGCAACTGAAGCTATTGGAAACACAAAAAACATCAAAAAACAGTGGTTTTGTATGGGTTTATCATGGTTTATCATGTTTGATATTGTTTTAGATGGTTTGATGGCCCATATCAGATGGAAACGAATGGTGGAACTATGTCATCAATCATAGTTGGGTAAGGGTTTTAACTTTCAGCACGATGATTTAAAACAAACATGCGATTTTCAGGTATCCCCCATTTGATGCGTGTCAAAAACCTATGGGATACTTCTTTTGAAAGGAGGTTGAGAAAGGATATCATCATCCAGTTCTTTTTAATTTTTTTAAACCACCTATGAACTATAGGATATAGGACATATTAGAATGAAGCATTAGTCTATAATATATTGGTGATTAATGTCGATTTCCAGTTTATGCATTCATACATTGAGTAGTATAACCATCGATATATTCATCAGCCAACGCCAAGGTTTTTGAACTGAGCTCTTGCATCCCAGGTTTCTGATCCTGCATTTGGTTGAAGAAAACAATTGAAATTCCTCATATACTCCTTTCAGTTGCGTACCAAAGGTTGAAGTGTAGGATATAAATGTACAATGATATGGTAAATCAAAGGATATCAATGGTGAACAGTACATAATTGGGTTAGGGAAATGGCCAGAATAAATGGGGCAAAACTGATTACTTATCACCTCAACCTGGTGGGCATGATAGTGATTTGTGATTCATCACAATATATCATCATATCTTCACATCACTCAGCCATCATAGACCGTGATTTACTAAATTGCAGGTTGATTGATCATAAGTTACAATTTTTAGGTAGTCAAATTCCAACTACTTAGTCTTGCAACTTCCAGGTGAACTATTTGTAATCATATCCTCCCATTTTCCAGAATCGAAGTCTCTCAAAACTACAGTCGTCCATAGATCCAAATTAATCAATACATCTGGCCTCTACTGTTAGACACCCCATGTTTTAGTCTGAAACGACATATTTGGGACGAGACAGTGGAGGTGTTTAATATGAACGGGGGAGGTGACTGACCATTCTAATCCCATTCTATTCCATGATATTTCAATAAATCGCCAATAGAATCCCGTTAATAACCACGAAATCACCCTAATTCGATCTAATTCGCAATACTAGGGAAATGTCTTCATTCCTTTAAATAACCATATGGAGGTTTCCTAAAATAGGGCTACCCCCTAAATCATCCATTTTTGTTTGGGATTTTCCACTATAAACCATCCATTTTTGGGTACCCTCATTTTAGGAAACCTCCATATGTTTAGAATGGAAACTTTAGGGTGTACCCAGTGGAGAATGTGAAACACCAATAACCAAAGGTTTGTGCTCATTCCTTTAAATAACCATATGGTGTTCGATATGGTCAGTATATTTGCTAAATCTCCCAATTCTATGGTGAGGTTAGCGGCTGCGGTTGAGGAGGACCTTCCACAACTGGGAGCCGACGGGCTGCTGGTGGACTTGGTGTCCTGGCGGACCTAGGAGGTCCAATATGGCTATGAGTCAAAAGATTGGTACCTTCTGTTCACCTCAAGTCATAGCTGGGATTTATGGATGTTCATCCCACTAAAATTGATAAAAATAGGTTTTGACCCATCCCCATATATTTATATATAATTATTTATATATATATATATTTATTCATGCTAGAATGTCATTTAGTTTAATCGAATATAGTATAACATTGATATGAATATAAACAACTCCAATGACTCCAATCCATATCATTAGTTGGACTACAGTCCAAGTAAATTTAAAATGAAACCCAGTTTTTATTTGGACACGAATAATCTGCACTTGGATATGGCCATAAATACGGTGTCTATCTTAGATTTGGAGGTTGTAAATGAGCAGCAAATATTACCCTCTGGTATTTAACCTAGCTATTGAAAATTCCTATTTTCATAGGTAAATCCACTATAAATTGGCTATTTTCAATAGTCAATCCACTATAAATGGGCCATTTTCAATAGCTATGTTGAATTACCAGAGGGTAAGAGATGATTTTGATGAACATCAAAAGTACCATTTCCCAACTTACAAATTCGACCCTGCCATGAGCTGGGGCTTAGTCCCAGGACCCACAAGTTCACGGGAAATGGCCTACAACTATCCACCCTATCCAGGATTTCATGTGATATACATACATTGTATTACATTGTAACATACACAATACATATACATAATCATACATAAATATGAATATAAATTGAAAGATGAAACAAAAATGAAGACCCCAAACAAACTAACACAGTTTTCACCATGTTTTGTGTACCTCAACTCGGTAGTTTCCCAGGTTCGGGCCAAAGGATGGCATTTGATTTTCAACCCCAAGTGGGAGGCGGGACGTTGGACCCACTGGCTGGCCACTTCTGGTTGGTTCCCACCGTTCCCACCATTGTTTCAAGAAAAATGTCTGAAAATCTCAGAATAGAATGGTTTGAAGTTGGATGAAGGAAATGACGGAATCTTTTTCGAAGGACATGTTTTGGTTTGTACATAGTTGACATCAACATGCTTGGTGTTTTGTTTTCATGCTGGACCAACTCAATGTCGGATGAAACAGAGCCAAAAGACATGCCCAACTGGTTTTTGCTTGATGAATTAAAAAAGGATACCCTCTGGTAAACTAACATAACTATGGAAAATCACAAATTTTAATGGGCAAATCAACTATAAATCACCATTTTCAATAGCTACGTTAAATTACCAGATGGTATTTTTTTCAAACCAAACGAATGATGTGACGCTAAACATTGCCTTTTCGGGGTCTATGTCTACAGGAATAGATTTGAGAATGTTTCAGGATTATTCACAGGTGTCACTCCTATTTGTTCCCGAGAGCGTCTGAGCGAAGGGTTCTTCTAACTGTGAAGGTCTGTTATACATCATCATATCTTCACATCTTCACATCTTCACATCTTCACATCTTCNCACATCTTCACATCCTCATATCCTCACATCTGCACATCTTCACATCTTCACATCCTCACATCTTCACATCTTCACATCTTCACATCTTCACATCCTCATCCTCACATCTGCACATCTTCACATCTTCAAATCTTCACGTCTTCACATCTTCACATCCTCACATTCTCTCTCTCTTTCTTTCTCTCT